>APFE030424198.1:0-46776 GCA_000404065.3 Pinus taeda
TTTAAAGCGCATGGAGGGTCATTTGTAGGTTAACCGTGCATGAGAGAAGCTTATGTAAATTTTCATTCTTTTATGAATAAATTGCCTGTAGTAGCCACGTTGGCGCAGGCCGTGGACTGTTTCCCTCTCTGAGGGTTTTAACCACGTCAAAATACTGGTGTATTGATCTGTGATCTGTTTGTGAGCGGTGTCCTTCTGGTGTTCTGTCTAAGGAACTTACCCTGCTTACCCTGTAAATTCCCACACCTATAAAATTAGATCTCTGAATCGCAACAAATAACTTATGTAAAAGGCTAAAAAGTTTTATTGAGATATGACCACTGCCTTAACAACTTATTTCACTCCAACACAATCACCATTGAGCCATTCTATCCATTCTCCATTTCTCCACCTACCCTTGTTAAAAAAGGTGATTCAGGCATAAACATTTGTTACCACAATGGGTGTGATCATCCGATATGAGCCTGATGGGGTTAAATTTCTTCAAGATTATGCACAAGATTGAGATCAATTGTAGAAGGTAGAGTGGCTTAATTTCTTTAAACAATTAGATGGGTACAAGGTTGAAGTCACTCAGACATTTTATTGTTCTTTCAATGGTGTAGAAGCCAGTATTGAGGAAATAATGTTGGTAATTATATAGTCCTTAGTGGCAAAGGTGACATGCTTTCCTAGGGATGGTGAAAGGTGGTTAAAAAATCGAAATATCAAAGACAAGAAATGGAAAATATTCCTCCATAATCTAGGTTTGGATTCTTCAATGTTCAAGAAAGGAATACCACTAACTACACTTAAGACCAAATGGAGGAATATTTTGCTAGTTATTATGAATTTTTGGACTTGTGAAGGTCGATATGACATAATGCTCTTTTACCATACTCAAATCCTGATGCACTTCATTGAAGGGAATGAGTTAAATCTATCATTCTATCTTATGTGTAGCCTTAAAAAAATGGCAAAGGGACTCTAGAAGCATTGACAGTGCTCTGTACCACCATGGACTAGTGAAAATTCTTATAGAAGTTTACCTAATAACTATCAGAGATGACTGGAAAAGTTTTATGATAAGAAATCATTCCATAGAGGAATCACAAGAGGAAGAAGTGACAAATACTAAGAGGAGTCAACATAGAGAAATTAAAAACCCTAACCATGAACCTATCATCGAAGAAGAGGTTCTGAACGTTAATGAACTAGTAGAGATTCTGAACGTTAATGAACTAGTAGAGATGGAAATTCAATCAAATGAGACAGAGGATGACACTCCCCTTAGCCATTTTTTGGAAAATGTTAAATAGAAAAATGATAAACAAAATGTTAAAGGAAAAAATTCAGTCAAAATGCCAAGCAACTCGAAATAATAAAGGTGACAAAGACAAAAAAATAAGAAACAAGGAAGAATTCAGAAACAAGGCAACAAAAGGATGATTATACAAGAAGTGGTGGAGCTAGAATAAAAATTAAGAAGGAGAAAAAGGGTTTCCAAGTGATCAAGTGAAAAATCACGACAAGAACCTCTGGAAATTGTTAATATTGAGGAAGAATTTCATGTTGAAACAAAAGCAACAACAAAATCTTCATTTTATCAAAGTCTAAGTCTATCTAGGAAGACTCCTGAAGTTGATCATGTTTAACAACATATTTATTATTACTTGGAGACATTAGAATAGAGGGCACGAGAGAAGGTAAATTCTCCTTTGAAAAGTAAAAATCGTTTAGATAATGATGTTCCTATGGGAATCTAGAAACCAATACTACCCCTTGAGCAGAGCAAGAAATTGTTAATGTTATAAAACGAGACATCTTTGAATTGGAAATATTGAATAGGCATATCAAAGAATAAAAGGAATTAGTAAAGACACATTTAAATATTGAAGGCTCAGAGTGATACTATGTTGTTTAGGATGTGTTATTGGTATAAAAATGCCAAGAAACTTAAACCAAACAATATGATTCTAAAGAACAAAATCAAAGGGTTGCAGGGAAAGATCTTAATGAGGAAGCTTAGATGGGTGCTCAATTCTAAAAGAAAAGAAGCATATACAAGGTTAGATGTTTTAATCCAACCATAAAAAATAATTCAATGACAAGGAATTTCTCCAGTTTTGAAGTTTTGGTGCATGTGGACATGCAACATCCTCAGCATGGGGGAATGTTGAGGTCCTGGACTTTTCTCTTTTTGACATTCCTTTTACCACCATCTCCATATTTTTCATATATAATTTTGCTAGATTTACAAGCTACAAGGTCATATAGGTTACTCAAACATAATAAAAGGTATCATTCATTCATAGTTTATAATCTATAATTTCTTTGTGAAATTTAATTAAAATATTTCTATGGCTACTAAAATGTACAAATTCCATAGCCAAACAAAGTTTTTGCAGCTCAATCCTTGGTTAGACAGGTCCCTATGCACTTGAAGGAAAAAAAAATACATGGATGGATGCCAATTGTCGAGCATATGGATATCCACCTATCACACCTACCTGGAAAATCACAAAGCTAAAAAATTTTGATGGTCAAACCAGAAGTCAACTTTGGTTATAATAGTATATCCTAGCACATAATTTGAAGGCAGGTTGTTTCATTGATAAGAGAGTGTGGAATTGAATGAGAAAAACTTGGACTTAAGGATTATGATGTATTTGTATGAAATATTCTCATGATCTTCTCGTCTCATAAGAAATTGTGAGAAGCATATTTCCTATTTCGATTAGATCATTTAGTTGTCAATTGACAACTAGTTTCTCAGCTTGTAATTATTCAAATCTATTATTCTAGAACTAGTATAAAGTACTTTGAAGCAAAGACAAGGGATACTAATTCTATTTTATAACTATTGCTATCAAAGAATCCATTTCCATAAATACAAAGACTCTGTTCCTATCATAATAAAATGCACTAGTGATTAATTCATTGATCTAAGTTATTTCATTATTTCACTCAACAGGAGGGCCTCCTAGAGAGTCGTAAGTTAGCATAGACATTTAAGTTTCATTTCTTTCTTAGAAGTTGTTTCAATTTGGATGCAGTTAGCTATATGTTTTGTGAACCATATATATTATGTTTTTACATTCAGTTTACTCATTACTATTATTTTTACATGATTGAGCACTCAAATAAAATAAAAAACAACAAGAACATTTCCTCATTCATTGTTTGTTTCAATTCTTTCATAGCTTAGTCTCAAATTTATTTTCATGCTTGGATTAACTCTCATTAAGACTACACACAACAATGATTTATAAATATTAGCATTTACTTCTTTTCAAGTTGATATTGTTTTATTTTAATTCCATTTCTGGTAGGATAACGAGTTAAATTATTAAAATCAAGTCCTTTACTTATCCAATAGCATAGACTTTTAATTCTGCAAAAGTAGCTTAGACATTCAATATTCTAAATTAGCTTAGACTTTCGATTTTGCGAGGTGGCATAGAATTTTAAAATAGCATAGGGTTTTATTTCTATCCATTACTATATTATTTCCATTCTTCTCAATCAAAATAAATTGTTAATTTCAGTCTGGTAAAATAGTCATTTCAATTCCTAGATTAATGTGTTTTAATTTTAGTTTAGTTGCTTGATCTTATGAAAAGAACATGTGTGTGACTTGACAAGAGTTAGACTTGAGGGGAAAAGGAAATGCCCAAAAGAAAACATCACTCAAACACGATCGAGAGCTAGGGTTTGCAGGAAACCTGTTCAACCTATGATCAAGGTACCAAACTCTGGAGGAGGACAGCGCTAGGGGTGTAGAACTTCACAGAAGAGGACAGGTTTTGACCTAACAAATGAAAACCACAGGGTCCAATGGGACCCCATCTTACAAATAGGCAATGATGCAAAAAGATAAAGCCCCACTAGACGGGGTGTAGATCTCAGGATTTGAGAAGACAGGAAAGGAGGAACTAAGCAAAAAAGGGAAACTAAGGGAGGATCCCAGGACTACCCAGAGGTGAAAAGAAACTAATAATAGCAACAATCTAGTAGACAGAGACAAGAAGAACCCCTCTCCAAAGTAGATACCATAAGAGAAGGAACTTAAGGACAAGCTAACAGGAAACACTGAAGATTTGCACCAGTTTGGAACAGATCAAGAAGGAACAGCCATGGAAACCAGGAAGTAGGAGAACCAGGGGCATTGCAAGCCTAAAACCACAGAAAACCTGCAGGTAATAATATCCAACCCGAAACTACAGGATTACTGAGATCATATGGCAGAACACACGGTGATCTGCAACTTTATGGGTTTTTGGCCAACAGAACGAGCCCTATGCTTGTGGATCAAGCATAATGGAAGCCAAAAGGGGATGTGAGGCTTCACTTCGGAGCCAAAGGCTTATTCATGGTGGTTTTCACAAATATGGATGATAAGGATCGCATCTTCGGTGGAGGGCCATACTTTTTCACCTCAACAGGGCTATACATGAGACCATGGAAGCCCAACTTAGCGCCAGAACATGAAACATTCAAATAGGTACCTGTCTGGATCTGCTTTTTCTCTCTCCCGATTGACTATTGGAGACATGTGGTGCTGGAACAGATAGGAAATAAGTTAGGTACCTTCATCAAAGCTTCGAGGGAAACACTATAAAAGAGGTATATCTCTTGTGCTAGAATCTATGTCGAGATGGATGTTTCAAGGGCTCTGCATGAGGGTCTATGGTTGGAATACAGGGACGGAGGTTACTTTCACACTATAGACTATGAGAAAATCCCATTTCACTATAGAAAATGCCATGAACATGGACACTTGTTTAGGGAATTCCCAATGAACAAAACAATGGAAAAGCCCAAGGATAATACAGGGAAAAATAAGGAAGCTTTCACCCAACCTCCTGGTAGACAATGAGCCAATAGGAGACAACAACATAAAGCAAGCACATCCATCAAAAGTACAGGAAATGCCTTTGAGGTGTTGGAATCAGAAACGGAAGCAGAGGAGGCCAACCAAGGGCAAGATCCATTGAGAGTTAGCCAGACCATTATGACACAGAGGACACAAGATCCTAGTCTTATCCATTCAAATAACATCCTAGAATTTCTAGTACTAACAGAAGAACTGTAAGAAGAATAAGAAATGATAAATAGTGAAATGGGTATAGAGGACATGGATCTTAATGACATTCTAGAACAAGAAGGTATGGATTTACAGAACATGGTAGAGCAATGGAAGAAGAAAGGCATAGAACACATACCTAAGGATGAGGTGAACAGAGTAAACTCATTATTCCTAGAAAGATAAAAAGTAGGAATGGATATGTAGAAAAGAAGCTTTGGAGCAACAAAAGGACTGGGGGTAAAAGCTCAAGGACTGCATCAAACCACCACCAATCCCAAGCACTGGAGAAAATGAGGCAGAGGGACAAACAATGAGGCACTCCAAGAGCTTGGTCAAATTCTCCTTAACTCAGGTAAGATGAAAGCCCTTGAGGCTTTCACACTTACCTCTTAAAAAATTCATCAATTATGGAAATGCTCTCATGGAATGCTAGAGGGTTGAACAACCAAAAGAAACAATGATTATTAAGAAAGAAAGTCATAAATGAACAACCTGATATGATATTTTTGCAAGAAACAAAATGTTCTAGCCAAATAATGAAAGCAATAAGTAAAAAAGTTGGCAAAAGAATGGAATGCATAGAGGTGGAAAGGATTGGAATGGAGGGTGGCTTAGCCACTCTCTGGAATCCTCAGGTCCTACATCTTATTTCTGAAGACGAATCTAGATAGTCCATTTCCATAGAAGTCCAAATCATTGGAAATTCAGACACTTATCTCTACACTAATGTGTACAACCCTAAAAAACTAGAGGAAAAACTAGCAATACTTAGAAGTCTCTCCAACATGCAGCATAGATATCCCTAGCAAAAATGATTTATGGAGGAGATTTTGGTATCATCACTTCACTAAGAGAAAAGAAAGGAGGCATCAGGATGCTCAATCATGATGTAGAAGCTTTCAATAATTTGATCAAAACAATGAAACTTGTAGACATCATCCCCAAGAGTGGTGCATATACCTGGAACAACAAAAGGGGTAGCAATAGGAAAATTGCCTCTAGACTTTATAGATTCTTAATAACAAAAAACATTCTACTTGAAGGGATTACAGTGGATTCAGATATTCTACCAAGAGGAGGTTCTGATCACTGGCCTATAACTATGAACGTGGCCATCCTCAGCACCCCGAGGAACAAACCCTTCAGATTTGAGAAGTTTTGGCTTAGCCATCTGGAGTTCATCTCAAAAATAAATAAATGGTGGAATGAGCTGCTAGAAACTAGGGAACTAAGATGTACAAACTCCAATTCAAACTCAAACATATCAAAACTAGGTTAAGGTCCTATAACCAAGAGGTCTTCAGCAACATATTCAAAGATAAGGAGCTACTAGAGGAATAGTTAGAACATATTCATAAGGAGTGGCTCCAGGGGGATATCAACCAGGAAGCAATGAACACAAAACGGATACTCATGCAGAAGTGGCAGGCCAGATGCCACCAGGAGGAAACCTTGTGGAAGAAAAAATCCTAAATCCAATGGCTCAAAGAAGGAAAGAAGAATACAAAATTCTTCCATTGCTCGGCCATTGATCACAAATGTGCAAATAAAATCATCAATATGAATAATGAATAGGGAACCTCTCTACAAACCCATCAAGACATCTCATCCCTCCTCATAAATCACTTCAGCCAGATTGCTTTGGACTCGGACATTAGCAAAGAGGAAGCTATAAGGGATATAATGACCTCCATTCCCAGGCTACTAATAGAAGATCAAAATAAATATTTGAATCACAGGATCACCATGGAAGAGGTGGAAGAAGAAGTGCAAGATATGCCCAATGGAAAGGCTCTAGGATCGAATGGATTTACCATCGATTTTTATAAATCATGTTGGGAGGTAGTAAGTGTGGAAGTTTTGGAGGTGGTGGAAGATTCCTAACAATCCTTGTCCATCCTCAAATCCCTCAACTCAACCTTCATAACCCTTATACCAAAATAGGAGGAATCAAACACATCCTCGAAGTTTTGCCCGATTGCATTATGCAATGTTCTTTACAAGATTCTCTAAAGTCATAGCCAACAGGCTGAAGCCAATTCTTCGTGGGATAGTATCAAAAGAGAAATCAGTCTATGTGGAGGGACAACAAATAATGAATAATATACTGCTAGCTCAAGAGATGATTCATACTCTTCAATCTCGGGAAAAAGCTGGCATGCTCATGCAGTTGGACCTTTCAAAAGCCTATGATAAAGTCAGCTGGAGTTACTTGGAGGCCATACTAGAGGCCCTTGGTTTTGCTGAGAGTTGGATAAAATGGATTCTAGCCCTAATCAAGTCTACTAGATTCTCCATCCTCGTTAACGGAGCTCCCACAGCCCCGTTCGCTCCCACCAAAGGTATTCGTCAAGGAGATCCTTTATCCCCCTTTATGTTTGTTATATTAATGGAAGGTCTAAGCCATATTATCAAAAGTGTGAAAGAGGCAAACTTAATTCAAGGCCTCCAACCCTTTCCCTCCTGCCCTGCTACCAGCCACCAGTAGTTTGTTGATGTTACTATGCTTCATGGCACCCCCACGATTCAAGAGGCTCAAGGCTTCAAAGCCATTCTCAAGCGTTTCAGCAAAGCCTTAGGTATGGACCTAAATCTCACTAAATCCTTAAATTTATTTTTCAACAGTCACCTCGCAGTCCAGAAAATTCTTTCTAAAATCCTCGAGTTCAAGAGGTGAAACCTTCCTGCAAGATACCTAGGAATTCCTCTTAGTGACAAACCATGGCAAAAGAGTCATTGGGAGAAAATACTATCCAATTTGGAGAAACGCAGCAAGCATTGGACCCACAGAGCCCTTAACTTTGTAAGTTGACTTTTCCTCACTAAAGCTGTCCTTCGGGCCATCCCCCAGTACATGCTCTCTCCTCTCTCGGCCCCTAAAGGAGTTCTTCAGGAAATAAGACTCATCCATAAAGCCTTCCTTTGGTCGGGAAACTCTGACAAGCAGAAATGGTCCTTAATGGCTTGGGAGAAAATATGCGAACCCAAGCTCCTAGGTGGGTTAGGCCTACAAGAGACATACACCATCAACATATCTTGTGGAGCCAAGCTATGGTGGCGGTGGGTGAAGGAACTGAACACCCCCTGGGCCAAGCATTGGAAAGCCAAGTATGCGGACAACTGTAGCCCTCAAAATATGATTAGAATCCAGGAACCTCTAGAAGGCTCCCCAATCTGGAATTTAGTGAGAGCCAATTGAAGCATAATACAGGAGCAGATTTTGGGAAGTCCAGAATGGTCAAACTGCTCTTTTTTTGGAGGATGCCTGGCAGCAATTGCCCAAACTTGAATTCCCTAATTATCTCACAATACAAAGAAGGCACTAGGAGCAAGGAAAGCTAACAGTTGAACATTACTAGAGACCTGACACAACGAACCATCCATGGAAACAATGGATCTTCAATGACACCCTTCATCCAACAGAAATGGATAACAACCTGATGTATCTGCAAACAAATATGGCTAAAAGGAAAATCCAAGGTGCTTAGGATGTAGATCAACTGTGATGGGGAAAGCTCGAAGGGGGAACCTTCACACTAAAAGAGGAAAGATCTTACATAGAAGGAAGGGGCCAAGAAGAAAAAATCATTTGGCATAACAAGGTCTAGGATGCAGACCTATGGGCAAAGATTAAAACCTTCCTGTGGCTCCTGATGCACCGTAGATCCCTCACCTGGGAGAACCTACGAAAAAAGGGTTTCATAGGCTCCTCACACTACCCCCTCTGTGAAAATGAGGAGGAATCAATGAATCACCTCCTTAATGAATGTGAATGGACCAACAGACTGTGGAATTAGATGGAGACAATCTTTAAAAGCATGGACAGAAACATAAATTAAATACAGGAAAGCATAGCAAATTGTAGAATCAATTATTCCAAGTCTCAAACAGTTAACACTTTATGGAAATTAACCCCTAGTTTCTTAGTTTGGTCAACATGGAAAGAACGGAACAGAAGAGTTTTTAAGAACAAAGCTAGAGCTATAGAGATTATTAAAGCGAATATCCTGCAAAATATGAGGGAAATAGCTCTTACTAGGTGTAAAGCCGAATAGGATACTGAACCATCTGTTACTGACATACAATTTATGCAGGTGTTTGGAATAGTTGTAGGTACTTCATCCGTTATGTTTGCACAGTGGCTTGAACAAGCCCCCTCCATAACCTCTTGGCAACACCCTCAACCGGGTTTTCAAAAACTGAACTTTGATGGGGCCTCTTGGGCCAACCCTGGCCCTGCAGGCCTAGAAGGTATCCTTCGTAACCACAAAGGAGAAATTCAACATATATTTAGTCAATATATGGGAGAGGCTACCAAAAATGAAGTGGAATTTTTAGCATTAGAGCAAGGACTCCAGATACTAATTCACTTGGGAACAAGGGTTACTGTTGTAGAAAGGGATTCACTACTAGAAATTAATGCAGTGAGGAAATTACAGAAGGGATTGAGACCTAGAAAGATTACAAATCACTGGAGGCTGGCCAAAGTTATAGAGCTCATTGCAGAACACCTCTTAATCCTCGATGGAATCATTGTGCAGGCAGTGAGACAGACTGCAAATGTGGTAGCAGATTTCCTAGCAAACTACGGGGTCAATCATTACCTACTTGGACACCTGCTAGAAAGATGTAACATGTGAAGAGCTTTAGGCCAAGTGTTTACAACATTCAAGGCACGAAATTATAAACAAGGGGGAGGGGTTGAGCAGTACCATGGTACCATTCATCAATAACACATGAGGATAGCAATTAATGGACATTCCCCAGGTCATTATGGCCCAAATTGGAATTGTAAGGGGAGGTACCATCACTCAAATTGGAAGGGGAGGAAAATATTGCAGAAGAATGAATGTCATATTATGCAATGTGTAGCTGAGGACATGTGGCCCATGACCAGCAGCTACAAGAGTGGCAACTTAGTGGCTTCAGATCAGAATCAGGGGAAGGCATGAGAAAATCTAAAAGGGAGTAATTATGTCAGAAACCGCAGCTCTATGAAGGCTTCGCTAAAGATTGTGATCCATCACATTCAACCCTCAATTATAATTAATATGATCCACCAAATGGCTCAAACATATCACTCCCATCTCCCGGTTCTAAGCCCTTTGCGCTCTATCTGGTTTCTCGAAGCTTGTTTGAATCCCTGTTACCGGGAATAGTGTCCACTCGGATGCTGCTATTCCCACTAAGACTGGTAGCTATCTTAGAAACAAACAAGTAAAGTGTACTTTCATTTTCCTTTATGAAAATAGATGGGAGTGGAACAAAGGAGACCAACCATAGTCTTGCGCTTGATTTCCTTGTTTGATTCCTCTCCTTCCTGATAGAGCTTTGCCGCTTCTTCTTTGTTTGGCCAGCTTCAAAGAGCACCTGTGGAATCACAGCAACATACTACTATCGAAGAACAAAGATCTATATTCATAAATAACACAGGACCAGATGTGTGTTAACCATACAAATGCATATATAATGAAACATACAAGAATATGGAGGTAAACTTGAATAGCTTTATTAAGATGAAAAGTAGCAAGAGGATTACAACCATATGTTCTGACCCAGCGTCATCCTCTAGAAAGAAGGCCCTTCTTCACCTCAAGTAAAGTTTAGATCACCCAACACTATGAAATTACACCAGAAAACCAACAACACTTCTCTATAAGATACAACATTCCAGCCTCCGGATCTCTGTGATGAGGGATCCATATATAGATGATTATAGGGGGGTGAGTCATCTTCTAGGATCTTGATTAGTGCCCTCTCTCTGATAGTTACTGCTTCCACTTGGAGAATGATGATCTCTTACTCATCCCTGGTCGAAAACAAAGAGGCAAGTGTTAGAGGGGAAGCTTCTCGAAGATTCCATGATCTTCCACCTCGCATTTTGTCCCTTCCATTTGTCCATTCCCGACCATCACACCCTACAAAGTAGAAATTCAGTATGCATCGCACCTTGTACACTGGGAAGGTGATATGCATCACACCCTCTGCAATGGGCTTTCAGTATGGTCCAGTTTTGACCATTTATGAGCAGTTTTCAGTGGAGAACTTCTGGGAGATGATGTAATCAATTGACCTTGTTCCTTTAGGCAGTGAAGTAACACTTTTAGGGACTTAGGAGCCCTTAGTTTATGGATGTTTATGATTGGGGTTGAAGTGCACAAAAATGTCTATAACAACTATGTACAAGTGGTGTTGCATGCATGTTGTACATGTGGTTCTATGTACATATGGTGTGGCATGCATGATTGTACAAGTGGTGTTGTGTGCATGTTATGTTGTTTACATGTTGTACAAGTGGTGTTGTATGTAGCTGGTGCTGTGTACATGTCTTGCATGTGCTGCTGTGTACATGTGGTGTCTCATACATGTCGTGTGTGTGGTACTGTGTACATGTGGTATTGTGTACACATTATACAATGGTGCAGTGTACATATGGCATTGTGTACACATCGTGTAGGTGGTGTCTTGTACATGTGATGTTTTGCACATGTTATGCCAATGGCGCTTGGTACATGTGGTATTAATCTGCGTGTGGGATTGATTTCATGTCATACATGCTGTGTTGTAGGCATGTAATACTATTTATGTGCATTGTGTAGTCATGGTATCGTGACATATGCATTCATTGTGTTTCACTCTAGACACGTATTTTTTTTGTGTAGTACATTGGGTGTAGGTGTATGAGTTGTGTTGTGCATCGGGTATACATGTAGGAGTTGTGTTGTATAATGGGTGTATGTCTATGCATTTTGTGGGGTCGCATGTTGTGTGCATAATGTATGTCTTGTGATATACATTTTGTACATATACGTGTTGTGTTGTGTCATAAACTAGATGTAGGAGTATGTATCATGTGGTGTTATACACTGGGAGTAGGTGTAGATGCATGTATTGCATGGTGTGGTTTTCCATGTGTGGTTGTATGTGTGGGATGTAAACTATGTGTGTGCGCACACAGTGGAGGACAAGGCATTTGGTGTTTGTCGAGTCTGGCAACTGATCCAATGTGCATATGAAATAAGACAAAAGCATAAGTAAGGATCGATTAAAGGGTAAGTATCAACATTTTATTTTGTTTTACTATGCATATAATTTATGATTCCAGTCTATGATGATTACATGTGATCTATGGTTTATAATGGTTACATGTGACTCATGATTTTGATGGTTATGTCTTCAGCTAACATGATGCGATATTTTTATATAAGTTGATTTAGTAAAATATGCTAGTTTGACTTGTTGTGACAGGAAGTGAACATGATTGCAAATGTACCTTATTGAGGAGCTACCAATGAGGTATGATTTGAAGTTATTTCAATTTATTTTGAATCTAATGGAATTTATGTGCTTCATATAGGAAGCACATAAATGCTTGGTTGGGTGGTTAAAATCAACTACAAGAATCTGTAGCAGCAATGAAAAGAAGTGGAACATTTAGTAATATATTGGTAAATGACTTCAAGAACATGGCCATTGTGGGACAATGGTACCCAATTGTGTCAATTTATTTCCATGAGTATTCTATGACCGGTATGATGGTTTTGAGGTAGGTATATGCCTTGGTTTTTGTATCTTTCGATGCGAGGAAGGCTTGCTAAGGGATGGACTACCTGGGATGGAGGTGTCAACAAAACTTGGAAGGTGAGTAACTGCATGGAAGGGTTGACTGGATTTCTTGAGGACTGTGTAGTAGAGAAGGGAAGACTAGGGATGGATTTGTTTTGGTCATTAGAATTGTTAGATGTAATAAGATACACATTGGGAGCATGCCCTAGAACAATGAGTAGATAACTGTTCATTGAGAGGATAAGTGGCTGAGATTATAACACTAGACATTGGATGCATATTTGACTTTGCAGTGAATTCTAGACTTCCTGGGAAGGAGGTGAATCCTGATATTACTTTGAGGGTGTAGGTGTGAACCTCTAGATTCCCTTGTTGCTGATATAGGCATCATATACTTTTATTTTCTGTTTTAGAAAATATGCATATGTATATATGTATATATTATTGTAAATATTGTATTGAGCTAGTTTATAAAGCTTCATAGAGAGTATGGTTATTTGTTGGTCGAAGAAAATGTGTATGTGTATATGTGGTTATCGTAAATACCATAAAGAGTTGTCTTATAAAGCTCCATTATGTGGTATGTTGTCATGTTGTCATGATGATTTTCTTTTGATCAATTCTTTCACTATAAATACTGCAACGCATTGTGTTATAAAGATCCATAGGCAATATGTTTTGTTTTCAGCAATCTTGTTGGTTATAGGTGTCATTAAACACTGAGGATGGTGTTCCCCCAAGGGGGAGGGTTCTGTAATAGCCCTGGTAAAAATTCCATGTAAAAATATATAAATACCACTGATGATGGGACACGTATTCTAAATTGAATGGTGGGGGAAACATCCCAATGGGTGTTCATTCGATTTATTATGGCTAAGGAAATTGGCAAGGCATGTTGGGTTGTGTTATATTCTTTCCACGACTACCCCATGCACGGGGGGGGTGGGGGGTCACAGGGGGTGCGGTAGCCCCCCCTGTACATTTTGCGGGGCATTGCCAAGGGGTCACAGGGGGGCGACTGCCCTTGTGCATGAGGTTCGAGGCAGTGCCCTGGGAATTTTTTTTTTTAACTTATATTAGGTGGGTGAACCTACCTATGCTTTTGTGCATGGATGTCATACATGGATTTGGGCATGATGTTTTTCTGTCCATGGTATTCTGTATATCCAATCAAGGGAACTACAATTATGTTCTAATCTAGGGTAAATGGATTGGGGTTTATGGATGCTTCAGAATGTATATATATGTATTGTAACATTGAAAGGAACATAATGAAAAATCAATTTGGTAGTCCCGATTTTGGGATCCAGGTGAAAATATCTATTTATATATGTTTTATGTTTTATGCTCTCAGCATTGTTTATTTTCTATTTTTAGAATTTGTATGGAGGTAATTTTTGTATGGGGTTAAAACCTACAAGGCAATGGCTAAGGAATTAAAGAGGCAACAAGGTATTTTGGCACATTTATTTATGAAAATAACAGGAATTAGGAGAAAAGGAAGGTGAAAGGTTAGAGGCTGCATGTGAGGAAATTGAAGGAAAACAATGGAAACTGAAGAAAACAGAGGCCTCATTAATTAAAAGGCTTCTGAGGATCAGTGGGCAGGACTTGGTCAGTTGAGTTTTGGAGCTCTCTCATTATTCTCTCTCTTTCTCTCTCATACTCTTGGATACTTAGAGTTTTCTTGGATCACTCTTGGGGGGTGTGGCATATTTGGATTCTTGGAGCAAGAAGGCAAAGGAAGAGAAGGAAAGCGTAAGAGGGCATCAAGATAAGTACTTACATCAGATTTTCTTGTAGTTACCAAGTTGCATGAATGATTTCTTCACTAGCTTTGGCATGCATGAAACATGCATGTGGTTTCTTAGTTGTGATATCTCATTGGCATGGAGGATTGCTGGGATTGACAATGGATTTCCTAGCCTTGTCATTTCCTAGATAGCCATGGTGATTGTGGGTTTACTTTGATTTCATTATTTCAGTTGGTTCTCATGTTTCTTTAGCTTGGGTTGAGCTACTAGTTCTTAGAATCCTTGGTTGGAAAAACGCTTTGGAGCCCTGTAACAACTTGTGTTGAGTAACAAGTCTTGTAGCTTTTGTTGGAAAAACACTCTGGAGCCTTGTAACGACTTGGGTTGAGTTACTAGCCCCGTAGTCTGGATTCGAAAAATGCTCTAGAGCCCTTGGTGGGGTGAGTTACAAATCTCATAGCCTTGGGTGAAAAAATGCTTTGGAGCTCGGTAAAAGTTGTGGGTTGAGTTATTAGTCCTGGAGCCTTGGTTCGAAAAACGCTCTGAAGCTTGACAACAATCATGGGTTGAGTTACTAGTCCTGGGAGCCAGGTTGGAACAAGCACTCTATAGCCCTAGAAGACTGCGATATATACCCATTTGATGTTGGTTTTGTGATGTCTGATGGTGAGGTGGAATCATTGTTTTATGGGTTGAGGTGGATGGCCTCTGGAAGCCCTAGATGAGTTTTGATTGTTGTGTTCTATGAGATCCTACATTCATGCTTGGAATATAGCACAAGGGTGAATGGCTGAAGAGATATTTTTCTTAGTCATTCTACGATCGGGTGGAATGTGGAAGTCCCATCCTGGGTTTGGATTTTTTATCATTATTGAAAGGTGATATCTGCTTGTATTTTTATGAGAATTTAGATGGATTATATATGGTTTATATGGCTATGATTTTATTTCTAATTATGTCCCTATTATGTTGGTTATATGTATATTTTATGATAGCATCTAGGTATGGATTTGAACATGTTTTTACATGTACATGAATGGATAATCTGTCTATGACTTAATAGATGACATTGCAGAAAATGGCATGAGGGAACAATGGTTCATAGCGATTCTCAAATAAGTATGATATCCCTACACTTAATTACGTTGTTAACACTTGTAGGTTACATGTCTATGATATGTTTGATGAAATGCTTATCATGGATAGTAGGGGTCTGGTTAAGTTCTAGTTAATTTTTTTTTTTTTTTGCTTCTTTGTTCCCTATACTTTACTTGATTTTAAGCTTTCATTCCATTCTGGCCAACGGCCTGGGCTCTGGGCCTCAAAAATTGGCTTAAATCTCGGGGTCACTAGCACAAAACTAGCATGTTTGGGCCACATTCACTGGCATGCAGGCCTATGAGAGTGAATTTGGGTTTTTGGTCACTCCCTTGCCCATAGCATGAGAGAGACTATGGCCCAAGAGACCTAAAACAACAGTGGGATCTAGGGATAGGTTGTCTGAGTGGCTGACTTGTCTTACGATGGTTTTGTTGATGATGTTGAATGTCTGTATGGTGTGTGTCTGTCAGTTCCACTTCCTTAATGTAACTTAGGAGGTCAAATCATATCATAGTGGCCTCTCATCGAATGTTAACCTTGGCTGGAAGATTACTTAGGTAAATGTGGGAGGAGGGTGTTACAAATGCATATTGTTGTATATCTTCAAAACAAGGTTCCTCATCCAGCACTAGAGAAAAAGACCCTTGAAAAAGTGTTCACAGGTGTCGAGCTCAACATAAGACATCTTCATATCTTTGGATGCCCTCTATATTTTCATGTGCCGAAGGAAAAAAGGAACAAGTTGGAGGCAACTGGAAGGAAAGGTACGTTTGTGGGTTATTGTGAAAATTATAAAGCTTATAGAATATATATTCCTGCTCAAAGGAAGGTTGAAATTAACAAGGATGTAACATTCGATGAAGATGTTTCTCTTGGAAAAGAAAGATATCTTTCTCCTCCTCCTCCCGAAAAGGGGAATGATGACAGGTATATTCAAGATGGTCCTTTTGTGCCTGATTTAAAGACTAATATTGTAGATGATCCCATGGATCCTACGGATCCCTTAGATCCTCCTCTAAGTGATCTTCCTACTAGGAGTAGACCACTTTGGCTCCTTGACACTCTTTAGGATGCTGAGAGGCATGTTCTTGTTCGAATATCATTTTGAGAAAAGAAACAACCATGCAGGTACCAGGAATATGTCGTAGCTATGAGAACTACGATTCAAGCTTAACTTTCCAAATTCAAAAAAGTCATAAAAGAACAAGTTTGGGAAGATTATATGGTCGAAGAATATGAATCGATATTAAAGAATCATTTATGGGATGTTGTGCGGAGACTGAAGGGGATATATGTGGTGATATATAAGTGGTTATTCAAGATCAAGCATGGAGCTAGTCGTAGAATTGAGATATACAAGGCAAGGTTTGTGGCTTGAGAATTCTCACAGAAAGAGGGAGAGGATTATTATGATATATTTGCACTTGTGGCTCAATACACAACCATTTTTTCAATAATATCCCTTATCACAATTTAAGAATGGACTCTTCATCAGATGGACATAAAGACTGCATTCCTCCATGGCATGTTACAAGAAGAAGTGTATGTTGAGTAGCCATAGGTATTTGAAGTAGAGGATCAAAAGACACATGTTTGCATATTGAAGAAGGCATTGTATGGTTTAAAGAAGGTCCTTGGAGCATGGTGTTCCCACATAGACAGTTATTTGGTGAAGTTGGGATTCAAAAGAAGTAATGTTGATCCCAACCTGTACTTCAAGGTAGTCTAAGGTATGTCGTTGATTTTGAATTATATGTTGACGATCTATTCTTGATAAGTAGTGAGCCTTTGATAATCGAGTGCAAGAGGGAGCTAGCCTCTGAATTTGAGATGAAGGACCTTGGACTCATGCACTACTTTTTAGGTCTTGAGGTGGGGCAAAGACCCAATGAGATTTTCCTTACACAAGGAAAATATGTTGTGAATTTGTTAGAGAGATTTGGAATGTCAAAATGCAAGTCCATGGCCACAACAATGGAAATGAACTTAAATAAGTTATGTGGAGAAGTTGCGGGACCTGATTTGGCGAATCCATCCGAGTATAGATAGTTGATTCATGATCTGATGTTCCTAGCGAACACATGTCCATACATATGCTATGTAGTGAACACGTTGAGTCAATTCATGATCAAGATATTTTCATGGGAAAATCACACTTGCTCTGAGATACTCTATCGAAGATGTTCAAATTCATGGATACACTAATGTTGACTGGGTTAGAAATGTTATCGACATGAAGAGTACATCTAGATGTTGTTTTAGTCTTAGATCTGCTAGATATCCTAGATGAGAAGGAAGAAAACTTCTATAACATTAAGTACCACTGAGGTAGAGTATATTGCCTTTAGAATGGCTAGCTGTGAAGTAGTTTGGTTAAGGAATCTCTTTAGAAAGCTATTTGAGCAGGTCTTAGAGACTACAATGATATATTATGACAACAAGAGTGAGATTCGTCTAGTGGAAAATTATGTGTTTCATAACAAGTCCAAGCACACAGAGATCTAATATCACTTCATTCGAGACATGGTATAGAGAGGAGTCATTAGACTCCATCACATATTGACAGATGAGAATATTTTAGATATTCTCACCAAGGCTTTGCCGAAAGGGAAGTTCTTTCTTTTTTGAGAACATCTTGGACTAATGGATGTGATCCCTCCTGATAAGAGGTGGCACTAATCAAGGACACTAAGGCAACGCTTCCCCCATATTGAGCTCCCAAAGTGAGGAATAAAGACAGAGGGATCTTGGGGTTGAGGGATCTCTAGACAATAGGGTATTACCCCTATCTGTTACCCATAGGATTGGATATGTTGTTCCCTTATCTACGCATAGGGTTGGAGATGTTTCTGCCCTATTTGGTCTATGCAGAGTATACCCCAGTTGGCATCATACCCACAAGCCAAGATTGTTGGGAATACTACTCCCCATTTGGCCAATGAGTTGAGAGTGTACTTGGCGTGGTCAACCAAAGTTGATTATGATGCAGGTGTTCTACCTCATGGATCTTGAAGGTCATTGATGGGAAAATTGGCAAACAATAGGATTGTGTTGAGATATTCTCCCCTTTGTGGTTTCGGGTTGATAATGAACTCCTCGATGTGATTCCATGGTTGAGATGTACTCCCCTGTGTATTTAGATATCCTATTGCTTGATATGGGGTTGAGATATGTGACTCCCCCGTGAGATAGATGGTGGAAGATAATTCTTCCAAATTATTCTTCTTTTAGATTGAAGAATGTTTCAGTAGATAGAGTTGGGCAGAGATGGGCACGATATGATAGGATGATATTGGTAGGTGGAATTCTTCCTAGTTGAAAGGGAGAATTAATTTATGAAACTATGGTAAAATTCCAATACATCTCATTTTATGGAGATTATGATTGCATTGAATTCCTCTTTTTGAGAGGACCAAAATCGGCCTAAATATCACCTCATTTGGACAAGTAGAAGTTGGTTTTTGAATTTATGAACCCTCACATGTACATTGGGACAAGCCAGCCTCACATATATGAATAATTGATCATGTCAGCCTCAACATCAAGTGGAACCTCATTGTTATTGGGAAAACTAGTGTCCATTCAGAGCTGTTAGTCCCACTAAGACGGGTAGCTATCTTAGAAACAAACAAACTAAAGTTACTTTTGTTTTCCTTCATGACAGATAGATGAGAGAGAAGCAGAGAGTACCAACCTCAATCTTTCGCTTGGCTCCTTGCTTGTTTCCTCTCTCCTTCGACAGAGCTTCCCCACTCCTTCCTTACTTGTCCCGCTTCAAAGAACACCTGTAGAGTCGAAGTAGCATAATACCATCAAAGCATAGAGATCTATAACCATAAAGAATATAGGATCAGATGTATATTAACCATACAAATGCATATATCAATACAAGATTAAGAGATATACAAGAATATGGAGGAAAACTCAAATAGCTTTATTGATAGAAGTAATAGAAGAGAGGATTACAACCCATTGGTCTGACCGAGTGCCATCCTCCCAGCATGAAAGCCCTATTCACCTATTGAAAAGCTTAGATCACCCAACAATACTATGTTTCACCGAGAAACCAACAACACTTCCTTACAAAATACAAAATTCCAGCCTCTGGATCTCTAGGATGAGGGATCCATATATAGATGTTTGCAGGTGGGTGAGTCAGCTTCTGGGATTTTGATAAGTGTCATCTCTTTGATAGTTCTTGGTTTCACTTGGAGATTTCATGATCTCTTACTCATCCGTGGGTGAATTCAGAGAGGAAAGTGTCAAATGGGCAGTTTCTAGAAGATTCTCTGGGTTTCCACCTAGCCAACTGCCTCTGCCACTTGTCTGCTCTCGCTCATCACACCCTAAAGAAGGGTTTTCCAGTATGCATTGCACTTTTTGCATGTGGCAGGTGAGATGCATCGCACCCTTTGCACTAAGCAGTCTGTATGGTCCTGTTTTGACCAGTTCTGAGTAGTTTTTCAGGGAGAACTTATGGGATATGATGTAATCAGCTGACCTTGCTCCTTTAGGGTATGAAACAACACTTTTAGGGACTTAGAAGCCCTTGGTTTATGGACATATGCGATTAGGGTTGCAATGCCCAAATATGTCTATAACACTCATGGAAGCCTATAAATACAAGATACATCAAGCTCATGTTGATCCAAGTGGATATTGGTGGCCACCTGCCAAGTCCATCTGGACCCCCATCATTGTTTCTCTCAGCATTTTCAGTTTCCTTAATTGTAGTACAACTTACTATTTTTAGCAGTTTTTCGGGTCCTGAACTTCCGGAGCCGTTTTGAGGCCCTAAACGACGTTTTTGGGGAAATCTGGGGGCAACATGGGTCCATGGACCGATGTTGCCCTTCCCAAAGTGGTAGTTCTCGGATAGATCTTTCTAACGAGCTATCATACGCGTCAAACGGAGATCGTATGCCAAAGTTACGACCCCGGGAAATTGATGTACCAATTTACCCAAAACGGGGCCCACAATTTGGCGTTTCATCTTCTAAGGGTCGGTTTTGGAATGTGAAGGGTTTTCCATTGTTTCTCAATAATAAATAGGCCTTCGAGCCTCATTGTAACACAAGTTCGGAACAGTTCAGAGACATGTAGCCGCACATCTCTTCTCAGAGATAAGCTACCATCGTCCTAACTGGTTTATTTTCCAATTCTGGTTGTAAGCATATTTCGGTATTTTCCATTAATGAAATGAAGTGTTATTTCCGCTGCATCTCTTTATTTATGGTTATCACATCTCTATATTTATGGTTATCTCTATAATCTATTGCGTTCCTGTTTAAATACGGATCACATGTTCACATCATTATCAAGCATTCTCTTCTTTTCTTTGATTGTTTGGTTCACACAGGTCTAACGAGGGGAATTTTGGGCAAGGTCCAAAATTTCAGGTCTAACGCTTGCACGTTTCTAACGTTTCTATTTTTTGGTTGCACGGCTTTTATAGAACAAATTAGATTGCATTTGCTCACTCTCATTGTTCCATAGAGGACTGGGAAGCCACAGTTGCTCGCATAACAACCTGAAGGAAGCGACTAGGGCTTAGAGACAGTTTTGGGAGATCTAGACCCTAATCACTCTCTTTCCATGCTTCAGGAAGTGGCTGAGCAATCATAACCACTCACATATAGTGCCTCAGGGAGTGAATAGGTTCTGAGATAGAGTATCATAGTTGGGGTGACACAGGTGCTCACTTATAATGTCTCAGGGAGTGACCAGGAAGACACAATCACTCACAGATTATCTTCATGAGTGCGACTAGGGTTTTGAGCTAGGGTTTGTCAGTTGACTGTAGTTGACCATAGATGTTTGAAGGCTAGAAGTTTACTCTTTTTTGTACGATAATTCTAAAAGTCTTCCTATTATTTTTATTGTGTAAATATTTACTGGATGATCATGTATTAGGCTCATTATACTCATTGCTGAAACATTTTATGGAAATCTAATAAGAAGAAGATTTGAAAGGGTTTTCCCCCATATTGGGGTTTTCCCCTAGTGTTTGACCAATCTAGTGTCTCTTGTCGTTGTTCTATTGTCTTCTTTTTCATTGCATATATTGTTCTATGTTCAATTACTATTTATGATTGGAAACATTATTAATAACTGGATGCATTGCTAAATGAAGAAATGATTTGAGTTGAAGTAATTGAAAAGACATAGAACAATCTTAACAATTATTAGATTTCTCTTTGTTAGGTTCCTTCCATGACTCCTTTTAAGGGTCCTCATGATCTCTCAATTGCCCCTCTATTACGAACTCTAAGTTATGACCTCCATCTTCTTCTATTCTAGTCTTCTTTGTTATATTTGTCATATGGAGGTTGATATTGCTACTAATTTCCATGATTTGTGCATTCAACCTCTTAAATCTCTCTTTTGCCATATCATGTGGGTTATTGTCAACAACCCTATAAACCATTGGTAGGGTTTTGTGAATTTCTACTTAAATTGATTCTTCCATCCCCTACAACTTCCCACTAAATTCCTTAAAGAAAATTTTTATGATACCAATATGATATGTAAATTGTTGAGGATATTCCACTATAATATTTCATTATAATTATCTAATAATATTATTGAAATCTTCATTGTTAAGTTTTCCTTATATTTGTAATTCTTTAACTAGTTAATTTTCCTACTTAATTAATTAGATTAGCTAAAAATTTCTAAAAAATAGAAAATAAAAATAAATACACACACCATCCATAATAGGCACAAAGATATCCCTAAGAAACCCTTACAAGAGAAAACTCAGCTAAAAGGTGAGGTGACTTTGTTATCTTTTCTCTGTAATGGAAAATGTTCAAGTACAAAGGAAAGGATACTCTCCATCGAGTTACCAGAGACTTGTGGCCTATAAGGCTGCTAAAAAAATTAACCCTCTCTATTATGGTCTATAATTTCTTTTCTCTTTATGGAATAAAATACAATAGCATATATTGGAAACCCTACTCCTACTAGTTGCCTAGTATGTAATATAACTCGATGTCCAACTACAGGTAAGGTTTGACTTCCTCAACTCTCAACAACAATTACAATTTGAACCTTTTAGTGTCTTCTTTGATGTCCATATGTGGCTAGCCCCATATGCATGAGTAATGTGGCCATTGTGGCATCCAATCATACCATGGTGGTGAATACAATAGATCAACTTTGTGGGAGGCATAATATTTGCGCATGAACTTTGTTTGATGCAACTCTTCCACCCTTGGAAACATATCTCAGTGTATAATAGAGTTGGGGTCTTATGCAAGTGAGGGTCTTTGGACCTCAAAATGCCTCTAAAAAGTTTTAGAGACATTCTAGTAAAAATGTCCCTCCAATTTTTTTCACTCTAAAAACATTAAAAAAAGTAGCAAATAATATAATGATACAATTTGGATCACTCAATAAGCTAGTTCAATACTTTCCCAAAATTTAGGAAAGGTGGAAAATACAGTTGTAACGCTAACATATGAAACCTTCTAGTAAATTTTCTTCAAACAATTGTGTTCATAGCACTACATAAACCTTATTTACTAGTGATAACCTCTATACATAAAAATACATAGTCATATATCTACTTAAAAATAACGTTACATCATAGTTTCTCAATACACAACCATAATTATACAACTATGATATATGAAGAATAAAAATCTCAACGAGTACAGCAAGGATATTTCACATTCTAAAGGAATTTCACATTATGAAGGAATATAACTATTGGAAACAAAGAACTATTCAACACCATTCACACATGACAATCCCAATTGCACCATAACGATATACATGAACAATGTGCTATTCGACTATAAATAATGTATAGTACTTTCCATCTACATTAAATCTAACGCACTATTTAATTATCGTTACTATACTCATATTTCAAGTATACATGAACATTGTGCTATTTAACTACAAATAATATATAGTACTTTCCATCTACATTAAATCTAACACACTATTTTATCGTTACTATACTCCTATTTCAACTATACATGAACATTGTGCTATTCAACTATAAATAATATATAATAGTTGCCATCTACATTAAATCTAATGCACCATTTAATTATCGTTACTATACTCATATTTCAAGTATACATGAACATTATGCTATTCAACTATAAATATTATATAGTACTTGCCATCTACATTAAATGTAACGCAGTATTTAATTATCCTTACTATATTCTTATTTCAAATATACATGAACATTGTGTTACTCAACTATAAATAGTATGTAGTACTTACCATCTACATTAAATCTAAAGCACTATTTAAATATCATTACTGTGCTCATATTTTAAATATACATAAAAATTGTGCTATTCAACTATAAATAATATATAATACTTACCATCTACATTAAATCTAAAAAACTATTTAATTATTGTACTATATTCATATTTCAAATATACTTATATTTCAAATATACATGAACATTGTACTATTCAACTATAAATAATATATAATACTTACCCTCTACATGAAATCTAACACACTATTTATTAGGATTAATATACTCATATTGCAAGTATACATTTTCAAGTATACATAGGAACACAACATATCACGAAAACAAATATGAGAAATAACAAATCAAATTTCAGCGGAGCAAAGCATTTGCCACATTTCCTTCCATGACCATGAAATGATGGTGATCATTGACAATACTCAACCTCGAGAGGGAACACGTGCCTTTGTTCTATCGCATGTAGGCAAATGGCATGAGTGCATCCTATGCTTTCACCACATTTCCATTGGTGTCCATGAATAGTGGATATGAGTGTTCACAATGCTTGACCTCGAATGGGAACAAATGCCTTTGTGGCATCACATGTTGGTAATCGCCAAGTGTACATCCCACGCAAGTACATTTCATAATCCGTAACCGTTCCTAATCCCATCTTTTGCAAAAGAGACAACATTGATTTTGCGGTGGCTTGCAGCATTGACTCCCAACTTTTACACCTTTTAGCAAGCCAATAATGCAGACCATATATTATGATGATGATAGCCAACACATTTTAGACCATAAGCAATATGCAAAATCTAACACGCATTCGCTGAATAGTGCAACATTTAAAGGATATATCTTGATATATGCTTTGGACATATACACCAGTGGATATATACATCTTTCAGACTCAGTGGATATATACATCTTTCAGACTATAGTAATCGGTTTATGCTTTTCTCATTAAAATTGCACGAAAACCAACAATTATATCAGGGCCATCTTTTTAAGTTGGAACTAAATGTTTTTCATGTCATTATTTTAGCAAAGGTTTGAACATCTTATTTGGTCTATCTCTTTGTGAGGCAAGAGTGGCAAGTATCTTACAATAAGGGCTTGTATTTATTTCTAATAAAGTAATGTTAACATTAATTCATTAAAATTTCACTAATATTAAATGTTTCATGTGTACTAGTTATATTATAAAGTTGTTTCATGTGTATTGGTTAATTATAAAGATGTTTACAGATAAGCAAGTGAGAAAGTGGGACAAGTGGTTGTACACTGAATTTAAATGTGGCAACCTCACCCACTACATGGCTAATCATGTGCTACTTGTGAATTGTTGGGCAAGCACCACTTTCTTGGGCAAAACTCACCTCACCTTTGCAAAAACTAACATGTCAATGTTGCCTTTGTTGACTATAAGCAATGCTTCAATTCATCTACCTAGATGAACTTCCAGACATACATGAACTCATGAACTTATGGGCATTGTGTCAACATCTGCTTCAACATTGATGGCGCAAAATGTGCTAGCAGTTGCACCACTCTGGAAGATTAGTCATATGTGAGCAGAGTAATGATAATAAGACTGGTGAGCACTATGTCAACATCTGCTTCGACATTGATGGCACAACATCTACTAGCAACTACACAAAGCTATGGAAAATTAGCTATATGTGAGCAGAGTAATGGTAATAAGGCTAGTGTACATGATGACTATTCTGTATTGGTTTACTTATAGCTATTCTTATATGTAATGTATGTTCATATTAAAACACATTGATTATAACATGGTTGTGTACATAATAGCTCAAACTAACCTGGAAAAGAGTAAACAAAGAACATTGTAGTTATGGAAATATGATTAGCTTCTATATAGTGATAATGAACACTATTACTACTACTAACACAATATGGTATATTTGATTCTTCCATTTTTGGGTGCAAATTACTTTCCAAAGTGTATATATATATATTATATATATATATATATATATATATATATATATATATATATATATATATATATTTATATATATATATATATATATTATATAATATCACATGTTATTGATATTTACATTATTTATTCCAAATTACTTTTTACGATAGATATTTGAATAGTATGAAATTCACCATTCCATTAGTAACATGTCACGAGTGTGACAAAGAGTATCAATGCCATTATTCCAAACATTCTAGGTGTCATTGAATTAGAATGTTATGGTTCGAAAAACACACCAAATGTGTAAATTAAAGGAAAGAAAATGGTTATCTAAAATCATTGGTTGTTTTGTTCTTATCTTTTTTTAAATTGATGTATAAAATCATAATGTTTTTATACAATACATTTTTGAGTAAAGGAATTAATGTATAAAATCATAATTGTTTTGTTTATAAGATTCATTGGGCATTTTCATGGCTTTTCAATAAAATTACTTTAAATTGTCAGTGGCTTAGAATGTTATTGTTGGAAAAATATGCTAAACTTATAAAGTAAAGAAAAGAAAATGGGTATATAAGATGATTGTTTAAAGAAATTTTCATGGTTTCTCAATAAAATTAATTTAAATTGCTAGCAACTTAAATGTTATGGTTGGAAAAGCAGACAAAACTAAACTAATTTAAATTACTAGTAACTTAAAATGTTATGGTTGGAAAAGTGCACAAAACTTCTAAAGTGAAAGAAAAAAATGTATATAAAATTATAATTGTTTTGTTCATAAAGTACAGTTTCATAGCTTTAGAATAAAATAATTTACAAATATATCTTATTTATCTAATTTACTATAAGTTAAATTTATCTCATTTAGAAAGTACATAATAAGTTAAATATTTATCATTAATTTTAATTTATTTTATTCATTAATTTTTATTTATAATGAATAAAAGTAATATCATTGATGAAACTGATTGAAATTTTAATGCTCCCTTTATATTAAAAATTCAATCCATATATATATATATATATATATATATATATATATATAAATAACATAAAAAAAAGTAGTTTTTTATCTGATCCTTATTATTATTTGGTTTTTAAAATTGTTTGATACTCTAACAAACTTTTCCTTGTGTGTGGAAATAAATTTTAACCGTTTTAAAAAATTAAGAATCCAAAAATATAATTTATTGTGAAACTTCCCCAATAAAAAAAACTTTACAAAATTATTCCACATTCATATAAAATTTAATTGTCATAATATAACTTTAATGATATATATATATATATATAATTATAATTATAATTGGAAAAAAAATATCTCATTACAATATATTTACATATTTCTTTACGTATTTTTATGTCTTTCAAATAATTTAACTTAAATAAAACTAAAAGCATGTGATTAGTGCCCTAAATATTTACTTAAATAACATAATAATAATAATGTGTAGAGATTTGATTACTAAAATTTGTAGAACTACGCATCCTCCACTAGCTCTAGATTTAAACCCCTTTACCTCTTATTAAAAAAATACATGTTCTTAACATAGACCTCTACCAATGATAAAATATAAATTATGATGTTATTATTATTTACTACCTTAAAACTGAAAACCTCTGCCATCATCAAAGTGTCTGCTCTGCATGCTCTGCATTACTGAACAGTGTTCTCTCCTCGTGATGAATTGCATTATAATTTTATTATTAACTACACCAAAACGACAGAACTTTTGGCCATTTCGAAATATATCCTCTGCCTATAATAAACAGTGACCTCTGCCTCACTAAACAGTGACCTTTCATCCTCATGAATTGCATCATAATATTGTTATTATAAACAGCGACCTCCGCCTCACTAAACAGTGACCTTTCACGGTGATGAATTGCAGCATGATATTGTTATAATATTGTTATAATAAGCAGTGTCCTCTGCCTCACTAAACAGTGGCCTCTCGTCGTGATCAATTGCATCATAATATTGTTATTGACAACAGTAAAACGACAAACCCTTGGCCCATTATCAATACAATATATGATCTGCCTTTTTGCAATAAATTTTAAGAACGCACTTAGATTATTCCAAATTAATCCTTCAGCTTTTCTCGCACCGTAAGTAATCGTTGCGTTTCCCTCACATCGTTTTAAAATAGTCACTGAACGTACCTGCAACGTACCATTTTTAAAATAGTCACCCACAGTACCAACAATCCCTAAGAAATGAATTTGGTTAAGTAAGCGATAATTTTTCATGGATAGGGATTTTTTTATCTGAAATTGAAAGTGTTGGAATCATTTTTTTTGTAATATCCAAAATAAATTTAGTAATCAAAAACCCTAATAACGAAAATAAATTTAGTAATCAAAAACCCTAACGAAAATAGATTTAGCAGTCAAAAACTCTAACACACTTGATGGCTAAAACCTAATTTTCCAAAACATTTCACTAAATTTCATCAGAATGATATCAAAATCTTTGCCTCAACATAAAATGCCTCTGTAAAGCAAAATGAAAACCAAAGGCGCACAGACACAGACCTTAATGCTGAATCCAAGAACGATCAAATCTTTCACAGTCTTCCATAAAAACCCTAACAATAGATTCTTCAGTTTGGCGCCTGCAGCAGAACAATGAACACGACACGTGGTTTGAGTATTTGGTAAATGCGTGAAAGGTTCGAGGAGCTCGTTCATCGTGCATTAGGACAGATGTCGCTTCGAGAATTTAAAGGGCCGAGGGCTTTAATTGTCGAGGAAAATCAGGGCGTGACAACGGTGGCACGGAAAGAATTGTTACAGGAAATAATATTTATTAATAAGACGATATGATTAGGTGAGCATTAAATGGGTGAATTAATGAACAATACATATGTCCCTGAATCCTGATGGTCGACATTTGTCATATTATCTTGCAAAGATCAATGCGACTTCATAATTCACAAAGGACAAAGTCTTGGTTGAATTTTGCGCAGAACGAAGAGCTTTCTACATGTGAGGAGCCTGCTTCCCAATGATCTGATCTTGCATGCCAAAAATTATGATGCCTATTTCAAGGTTTTCTCCCGACAGGTCTAAGTAAAGCAAAATTACAACATCTGTCTATCACATGAACAACTTCGAACTACTAAAAAGATATATCTTTAACTGATATAAAGATGGATTGCAGCGAAGTTCTAGAATGCTTTATCTTGACGTTTAGTTTAAAGAGTTTCAAATTTTTCCAGAAAACAAACAATAGAATTTGTTGTGAGATTTTGATAAAGATGGGTAGAAATTATGGAAAATTCCAGTTATAGTTGTTAAAGTTTTAAAATTTTGGTGCTATGTAAGTTTTTTTTTGGTAATGTTGAATCTATTTCTACTTGTAGAAACATGATTCAATCACTCCTTTTTTTCTATCAAATTTATTGAGAAAAAAATGACCAAATTTATTTTAATGTCTTATTTAAAAAATTCAACCATAAATTATTTCTCACATTTCACAAAGAACCCTCTCCTAAAGAAAGTGAAGTTTTAGGCTGCAACTACAGATTATTACAATTAAGTCAAACATGAATGTCAACAAAATATCAAAATACCAACTTGGTGGGGAAATGTATTTAAATCAGGTTAAATCTATTTTAATTGAAATTTATTAAGTTTGGTTAGAATACAGAATTTAAGAAAAACTTACCATTCAAAAGATTTCATTGTTATATATATTATATATATATATAGAATAGAGATTTAAGAAAAGTTTACCATTTAAAAGATTTCATATATATATTATATTTGTTTTCAAGAAAGAAAATGTTATAAAAAAAAGAGGAGTATTAAATTTGGATAATTTCATGGAATGTCTTAGAATAAAAGAAGAAAATTAATGTGAGTCTTTATGTAACCTCCACAAATCATTAAACTGATAATAGCTAGACATGTGTCATGGACATCACTAAGAGAACACTTGACATTGAAGAGATTACACAAAGTCTTTTGACCAAAACTAAAATAACTAAACTAGTACTAGTATTTCAAAACCATAAAAAATTGTCAAAAGAGTGTGCAGAATCTTAAATGCATAGCTCTATGGTCCACAAGAATTTTGACTTTGCAACTACCAGATAGAGTGCCTGCCACATATTTCTCTAAATAGATGTAACCCTCCTCTTCCATTAGGCCCTTCTTCAAACGGATGTCAGCAGAAGAATAGTGCTCCCTATGGATGCGCACATAAGACAGATCATGGAAGTGATTAGTTAGGATGAGGATCTTGGACATCCAACGTTGAAGATGAAGTACCTTGTATATTACCAATATCCTTCAATTAAGCTATGACAACTTCTGAATCTCCAAAGATCTGGAGAGTGGGCACTTCTAGAGAGGCAAAAATATAAAAATGTTCCCACACCTCAATTGTTTTCGTTCTAGTATTACTATCCGAACCCACAAACATCCAGAAATGACCACTTATATCCCTAGGTATCAAGATCAAGCTGCCACTTCCACAGGTAGCTCGTTCTTGAGCCCCATCAAAATATCCTCTATATTCACATAAAGCGAGAGTCAAGGAAGAGATATACCAACATCTAGAAGCTGACTAAGGTCTGATATAGTCTTGGAAAAATCCAACAACCTATGAAAGGATCCAGGTGCAATTGAATTGGGTACCCTCGAAATTTTTTTTATTTTGAATCTTACAAATATCCCAAGCAACCAAAGCCAGAAGAAATCTAAAAGGACTTGACTCATGAATCCACCAAGCAACAAAATTCTCAAGAAATCTCATCGAACCAGACATAAGAAGATTGAGGACCCAACCCACCTCAATTGAGAGGTCTCTAGCGCAATTACACGAGAAATAGAGATGTGTTCTTAAATGAGAGTCATGCATACATAAAAAGCAGTAATTTTGGGCTAGTGAAACCACATAGCACCAAATTTTCCTATGTAAGGATTTTGTTGTACATAGCGAGCGAGAGAAAAATTTTAATTTTAGGAGAGATGTTCCAACCCCAAATGTTCCTCTTCCACCATTTCACCTAAGAGGGAGTAGAATGTTCAGTAATCAACTAATAAGCTAGGTCAGTTGTAACTTGACCAGATGCTATATTACCCCTCCAGATAGTCTAATTAATTATTTTAGTCAACATGATACCACTGCATGAGATTTTTTATGAAGCCCTCCCATTCTAATGCATAAGATCCATTGGGACTCTAGAGGTTAAACCACCTCCACTCTCAAGCCACAATGATCTCACCTAAATTGTTCCATAGATCACCAAACCAGCACAAGCTTGGATGCCTCATCATTTATTCACTATACCCAGAGGAATTTTCGTATCCCCACCCACTTGTGAAGGGTTTCCCAGAGAAAACCATCTCCACTCCGAACCTTGGTCTTTTCTTGAGACCACCTCACTAGATCCAAAACCTTCTGACAATCCAATGTTCAACCAAGAATGAATCTCATCAAACCATATCTATCCAGGAATTGGAAAAAGCAATGTTATAAACTATTATTAATCCAGGCGAAACCCATGCTAATGAAAAAAAAATAATCATGTAAACCAAATTCATGCACCATGCATTCATGTCCCAACATGGAAATCAGACATCCAACCTGCTATCCACAAATCCTCAGTTGTTCCTGGACTGACAACCTCTTCTCTTGGTTGAAACTCTAATTCCTCCAACTAATCGTTCCTTTCTTGTGCTCCTTACTTGCTTGTGCTATTCTCTCTCTCTCTCTCTCTCTCTCTCTCTCTCTCTTGGAGTTGGAGTACAATTTATTCCTTAGAAAAACTAAAGCTATCAAAAGCTGAAAAATGATCAAAAACTCGCAATCGTTTCTCAAATACCTTTTTATCATTGATTTCTGGTGTCTCTTCATTTCCCTTTCCTGTTTTCTTTCATTTCCATTTATTTTCTCTTTAATTTTCCTTGCATGCATATTCTTGTCTCTTCATCTTCCTATTTTCCTATTTTCCTTTATTTCTTGAATTAATTGCCATTTATTGCTCTTTTCCTTTTGCTAATGCCAATGTAAATTTCCATAGATATTAATTAACCACAAGTGATGCCCACTTTAATGTTTTCCCCTCCATTCAGCTTGGAATATGTGTCCCATGACCTTGTTGATATTTTTTCCTTTATAATGTCCTTGTATTTAAATGGAAAACCAACCCATGGTTGTTACACTACAGAAATCCACTTGTTACAACATAGGTTGATGTGTCTATTGATACAATCCAAGAGCCACTTCCAATCATGCACTTGATAGCAATTTGGATTTAAATGGTAACCCAAATAGGTAAAACCAGATTCAAGAGTAGCCACTACAAAAGGGATAAAAGTATTAATAGTCAACCAAATGTCATCAGGAATATTCTGTTATAGAAAAGAAGAATTTTGTTGATTGATTGACTGCTAGAAGCAAGGAAGAAAGTATAAAAGATATTACCAAAATTAATTCATTCCTCCATATTCCATTGCCAAGGATTAAAACATCATCCATGACAAATAGACAAGAGACATAAATGTGTTTTGAAACCTTAATACCTCAGATGTGTCCCGTTGCTTTTGCATTAGAAATCATACAGCTAAGACCCTGTATAACTTGTAAAAATAATAGGGCGAAAAGGGGCATCCTTTCCTCAATCCACGTGAAGCTGTGAATAAATCTGAAGGAGAGCCATTTATGAGAACAACAAAGTTCGATGAGGTAATGTAAGCCATGGTCTAATTAGTCACACTCCAATCCACACTCAAATGAATAAGCAACAAGTGGAGATTGTCCCAGTTAACATGATCATATGCCTTCACCAAATCCAGTTTTAGAACTAAGAACCATATTTTTTGGATTTTATAGAGTGTATAGCTTCCTAAGTAATACCAACTGCATCAAGAATGATCCTCTCAAGTAAAAACCCAAACTATTTGGAGAAGATTGTAGCCATGATAAAAGGTTGAATATTATTCAAAATGATCTTAGAAATATCATTATATGCCAAATTACAGACTAAGATTGGGAAAAAATCATCAAAGGTCCCAGGCTTAGTGCACTTTGAAATTAAAGTGAAGAAAGTATAATTTAAAGCCCCTGAGACAACCCACTTCAATCGAGCCTCTTCAACAAGGACTAAAAAATATTAACCCACCAGATCAAAGAAGGTTACGTAGAATTATAACATCCAACCATATGGGTCAGGGCTCCGATCTTTGGAAATTGATTTTAATATAGAATAGAGTTCATCTAAGGAGATGAGGCACCAATCTTGATAGATTCCTCAGGCAAAAAAATACAAGGGACATGAAGCAATACGTTAAGTTGGTCTTGAAGTGAATAGGTGCTTGGGTCTTTGAAGACTCCGAAAAAGTGAGTATGTGTAGTCCTCCTCTGATCCTCTATGGAACATATTTTCATTCCATTACAATCCTCCAAATCCCAAATGGCATTTTTGGCCCACCACTGAGAAGCATATTTGTGAAAAAATGTATTATTCCCATCCCCCTCCTATATCCAAGTAGCGCAACTTTTTAACCATTATTTTTCTCCATCTTCCCTCAGAAATGTTGCTTGCCATCCCACCATAATGCATAGATCATGTTTTAATTCAACGGGGAAAACTTTCAAAAAGAGAATAGACTCACATCTATTCATAAAATTCTCAATGAGATCTAGTTCCACTTGTAAATCATGTAATAGATATCTACTCCATCTTTTGACTTTAGATTTAAGTAAGGATTTTTGAAAATGCCATTGGTCCATTGCAGATGAGAACGAATGTGTAGAACAATTATTCCAAGTCAATTTGATCAATGTATGTAGGGAGGAATCCTTCTGCCAAAGATGAAAAAAATTTGAAAGAAGTTCGAACATAATGGATACAAAATTTGAAAGAAGTTCGAACATAATGGATACCCCAATCAAACTGGAAACCTATAGGACCCATGGACATGTCCAAGATCTATATTTGTCAATCATGGGCATCAGTGGTTCAGAAATAACAAACCAAGGCTATTGAAAACACCCGCTAAACACACCCATCCATTGCTCCAAGTAGGGCTTCAGGGACTAGGATGTTGGTCAAAGAGTCCAACTTCTAATATGATATCAAAAATCTAAGATGAGAAAGAATCAAGTATGATTTCCTCCCCCTAGATCTCTACCACTGAAGTGGTAAAATTAATATTTCCACCAAGTATGAGGTTAGGAATATTTAATCATCCAATGTTAGCTGAATTGTCCCAAAATAAAACCTGATCATGATATAGTCCATAGAAATTAGCGAGGACTAGCTACTCACAAAAACCTCTAATGTTAACCAGCGAGATGATTCACGCCTGGGAGGAGAAATATTTTAACTTAACCATGCCTGGATCCCACAAAATAGCTAAAGCACATCAACACCCAGAAGCATCAATAACACATACATGTCATCTTGGGGACACATTAGGAAGAAACTCCTCAACCTTTTATGCAAAGACCATGGTCTCTTGAAGAAAAATATGAAGGACAATTTATACAAATAAGTCATCGAAGGTCATAGATTTTAGGAGGGCCTCCCACTTCTCTAATGTTGAAGGAAATTGTGATCATTTCAAATTTATAGAGGGATTTTGCACTCTAAGAACCATAGAAGATTCTAGAGAGATGGGAATATTACTGAGAAGGTCATTAGGTAATGACGAATATGAAATCAGGGTCTTATGAGTAAATTTGCTCCATCAAGATGGTTCCTCTTGAAAAGTACGTATCTGGGTATTCGTGGGAGCGGAAGAAGGCATAGCAAGCTTAGGAGAAGGAATACAGACAACCTCTATAGAGGATACAATCCTATGGTAAAAAGCCCCAAATGTTGTTGCAGGGATGGGAGCCACCCGAGAAAGGGTCCTTCATATAGAAGTAGCGGAAGGGGCAAGGGAATTGTTTTTAATGTGGTTCAAAAGGGTAGAAGCATCCATCCTCCCCTCATGTATAATGGGATTAGGATTTTTAGGAGGCACATCTAGACATAGTGACGACGAAGAGGAAAATGTAGCCACACATCCATCTAATATATGAACATCATCTTCAGAGAGAGATTAAATGAGATTACTAACCATCGAGTCAATAATATATTGTGTCAAATGTAGCGGATGCAAGATATGAGTAGAATTTGTAGTATTTGGAAGAGACCTAGAACCTTGAACTGCCAAAGGAGCTCCCTGATGAGAAGAAATGTCTTTTGCTTATGAGCCAACATCCATAGGGACATTCGACAGAGAAAATTGATCACCCCAAAAAGGAGATGTCGAGAGAAGATGGCTAGTGGGAGTTCGTCAAAACCATATTATGCCCTTTGTGCTTCCACCACGAGGAGAAATATATGGCATCCTATGAAGAGCCCCATTTGCCTCATAGAGTAATTCTTGACCATCGACACTTCCCCTAGATGAACGACCTTCATTTTGCGATTCTCTACAAAAAAACCCTTATCATTAATGGATATTTTTTCCCTAAAACCCACTTAGAGGGACACGTTTCCTTGAGATGATTGGTTTCATGGTAGACCAAGCATCTAAATGGAACCTTTGAGTACTCGAATCACTAAGAGAAGGATGAAGAATCCAAATAAATGTTCACTTCCTCTAGTAACACTAGATTCTGGTCAATTTCCACCAATATCCAGAGGTTTCACTTGTTGAAACCTACCAAGCTTTTCTTTTCAAAGTATATAAAATGTCCTATGAAGTCCGCCACTCAAAGTACAACTTTCTTTGTCCACAACTGTAGTGGAAATCCCACCAACTTCACCCACATGTATTGTGGTACAAGTTTGTCAAAAAGAGGATTGAAACCTACAAAAGACCTCTACAACCACAAATACCCCCTACCAAGCACCCACGCCTGGTTAATTATCGTTAAGATATCTTCTTCATTAACAAATTGGAAGTAGATCCACTGATTTAGCAACAAAACTAACTATTAGACAATAACCTAAAATAGGTTTCCAGTGCTCCAGAATCCATGCCTTAATCTATGAAATGAAGGGTGAAATATAAAAAATCCTCCCCACCAGCACTTGTGCTACCAAACTAGGAGTTATGTTGATACTAACATCACAACCAAGTGATCAGAGTGGTTTTGCAGTAGACAATTTAACAGGATTCGTATTTTGACTGTGACGGGAAATGTGTTCTCTGGCAGCTGGAGACCCCTACGGTGGTATATCCGAGACATCGTCCATTACTTGAATGGTTGAAGGGACATTTTATAGTCTTGGGTGTAGAGGTAGGGTCATACCCTATGGCTTCATCCCAAAGGGGAGGTAGGACTAAGACAAAAAAACCTGAAAGCCAAGTAGAAGAGACAAAAAACCACTGAACCCTCTTAAATCACTAAAGTAAATTCCAGTAGAAGGAGATGTATAAGATCCTGGGATAAAACCACACACAACAGGTCCTGTACTGTAGACAATGGATGAAAATTCTAACCAAACCCTAGTAATAAAAGGAAAATGAATGTTGACACCAAACCTGAGATGGGTATGTCCACGACACAAATTAACCGATAAAAATATGAGTAGTCTACAACTTCTCATGTTCCCCCCTATGGTCATACAGTGTTCTACACTCCATTTTCTTTGGCCAAATTCGGCTATTGATCCCAACACTAACTTATTTACCTCATCTCTCTCCTAGTGACTCCACCTTCAACATGCACTTGTGTGCCAATCATGTTGTTGAAAATTCATCCAAATATCTTAGAGTCTTTTCCTGTTGAGATGTTACATTCAAGTGGAATGGTTCCAAATCCACTGCAACCACATTCACATCACAGGGCATCCTTTGTATGTTTTAACCCCGTACAGAAATTACCTGCATACGAATTCTAAATCACAGGAAAAATAAAAATGCAAGAGCATAACACATAAAACACATATACACAGAGATTTCCCACTGGATCTCAAAAACCGAGGACTACCAGCTTGATTTTTCATTATATTCCTTTCAATGTTACAATACATATTTATACATGCTGAAGCATCCAATACCATGGACCGAAAACCATCGCATCCAAAACCATGGACCGAAAACCATAGGTAGGTTCACCCAACCTAATATAGGGTCCAAACAAAAATTTCTAGGGGCGCTACCCCGAACCCCATAGAAGGGGGCTACCCGCCCCCCTCAAACCCCCCGGACAGGGGGGGCTGTTGCCCCCCCTGTAGCCCCCCCGCTGTGTAATCGGCACAACGAAGGGGGGGGCTCTGCCCCCCTCTAACCCCCCGATTCACTACGTAGGTTAGTCATGGAAAGAATATAACACAACCCAACATCCTTTGGATTCTAATGTTGGTGAACTCCTATTCCCTCATAGCCTTAACATCATTTAACAAATTGATATATGTCAATTCTATATATTGAGAATTTTTGTATATCAACTCCAAATGTTGAACATGAAATAAATTGCACATCTCTTTCATTTTAAATAACACAACAATGAAATGTTAAATGTTCTAAAAATACCATTCAGAGTCATTGCAATTGCACTTACAACTCTATCATTACAATGGGAATAGACAACACTTTTGATTCAACAAATACCTTTGATTTTCTTTCCGACATGCTATCCACTCTTTTAAACATATTTCTTAAAAATGTATTCACCTTTTAATTCATTATAGTCTCTTTGACATCTCTTTAATTTTGACTAACACATCAATAAAATATTTTGAATATATCATTCTTCTTGAGATGATTGTACAGTTACAACTCTACTATTATAACATATATATGTAACACTTGTGACCACAAATGCATTTGGCTAACCTGCAAACATGTTATCCAATTTTCGGGTATATTACCGAAGTTTTGGGTATATTATTTTAAAGATTTATTGTCTTTTTAATATTGTTTGGTTATTGTATTGTTGTAGCGGCTACAACCACCCTCCAAAATTTTTCATTAGCTTTGTTTTGGAGCCTCCCTACCAACCTTTCAGGACAGCATGTCTTGCTTTGTCAATTACACAAGCTCCAGTGATTTTCTTGTAGAAAGGAAACCTGCCTATCAAAGTTTGAAGCATTCCCCTCACAATTATTTCTCTGAACTTGGTCTAGCTGCAGGCTGAGAAGATTCTTCAAGAAATTGTGCAATTTTGGAGGGCAACCAGCCTTCCCTCCATAAATTGTGCAATTTAGTTTGGTATCCTGCTGGGCTCTAGAATTGCGCAATTCTGCCAGTTAGGATTCATCCAGAAAATTGCGCAATTCTTCCCAGCAGGGCTACTCAGACCAGGAATTGCACAATCCTAGGTAGCAGTCAATTGCTCTTCCCATAAATTGTGTAAATATCCTTAGCAGTATCCAAGCTCCCATCCAGAAATGTGCATTTTCTCCCAGAAATCGAGTAGCCTCTTGCATGTGCAGTTGGGTTGACCCGTTCCACCCAGGACCAAGGGAACTGGACTTGCATGCATGGCTTGTTTTTTATCGGAATAGAAAAAGGCAACATGAAAAAGCATCTAAAGATTTAGTGATCTATTTTTAGTAGTTGGAGGTTACATGAAAAGATCTTTTTAGAATCTTTCCTCCAATTGTTGCTTTTTCCTATATTTGTGGCATGCACATCATGAGCTCAAACTTATTTATTTGGCACATCAGAGCTCATTCTTTCACATTTATCTTTGAGTTCTAACATCCCACAACACATCTAGGACTCTTCGATACATCCGGCTCAGCTATTCACAAGTAAGTGGTCTCAACTAGTTTTTTCAACATTTCTATCATTTTTTGAGTTTTCACTTGTGTGAGTGTTGTTTTCATGAATTCTTTGAATGCTTGCTGTTGTTTACATGTATAATAGCTTGTACTATCATAGTTTTAGTTTTCGTTTCCATCTCACTAATGTCGCATGCATGAAACTGTTTTGCAGGAACGGTCGCCGATTCAGCGACTTGCTTCACCCACATGCATGTTGTTTTGTTTTTTGAATATTTCATTCAAAATTTGCATGCACAATCATTTTCTTCTACCTACACTCAATATCGCCATGCATTCACTTTCACATTTGCATTCAGTTGCCCGTCGGCAGGTCTGGGTAGCCTTGGCCTGGACTCTGCCTCAACAAGATAACATTATGCAATATTGATAGGGAAGGTTCTACCTTTCTCTCCATAAATGTGCATTTCTACCCAACAACTATTACCCAGGCATATTTTGCAAAATCCAAAGGGACAGTGACTAATAGCCTAGAAAATTGCGCAATGTAGTCACTGAGCCTACAATCATTGCCAGCTCGAATTGTGCATTATGCAATTCCAGTAGTCAGCAGTTAGCCTGGATTTCACATTGCACAATTCCAACAGCCAGTCTTTCCTCCCAGACAGCTCAAACTTCCTTTTGCGTAGTTTTGGCAGCCAGTCACTCAGCCTCCCAGAATAAATTGTGCAATATTTTCCTATCAATCCCCAGGTATGTGTTATGTCATTCCTCCAATTTTCTTTGGTTTTCGCTAACAGATTTCTTTCCATGCATGTCACTTTGTCTCATGATATTTCAGGTGTTCATCCACGTCTTAGAAGTACAGGATCAATGGTCCCAAGGAGATAACGATCAAAAGACACTGACGGAAGTGCGACTGGAGAAGCAGTTGAGCAAGTGTCCTCAAGTCTACCGATCTATGAAGATACCAAGCTCATTCTAGATAGGGACTTCAAACTGGAATGGCAAGAGGTCAATGATACATTTACAGGAACATTTAGGGAATACCTCGAAGATTTCCAAGTGTACGTAAACATTCACATGTCCAGCTTGTACCGGATTGCATGTAGATACCCCCTGTTCCCATGCACAAACATGATACATTGGATCATCTCACAAACTAATCCCGAGATGATGACCATGAACATTGTCAGCGGGACGAAGATTGAAACCCTTAGGGTAGAGGATTATGATGAATGTATCAGATGTCGAAGCCTGTAACTATCATGGAGACTCCCTTAAACTTACCCAACAACAATGCCAACTCCAGAGACATTTTGAAGATTTGGGTAAAGGAGCTAGCTAGAGTTAGGATGACACCCAACTAGATCTACAAGACAAACATACTGTGAAAGGTGTATCAATACTTGGTGATATTTGCATGTTGACTATAAGGCCAATAAAGCACGGAAACCTTCCCACACAGTTGGGTGTTCGCACTATGTTATAGAAATTTTTGGGCACTTCAACCCCAATCATAAATGTCTGTAAATCGAGGGCTCCTAAGTCCCTAAAAGTGTTTCTTCACTACCTAAAGGAACAAGGTCAACTGATTACATCATCTCCCAGAAGTTCCCCACTGAAAACTGCTCATAAATGGTCAAACCTGGACCATACTGAAAGCTCAATGCAGGGGGTGTGATGCATATCATCTTCCCAGTGTACAAGGTGCGATGCATACTGATTTTCTCCTTGGTAGTGTGCAATGGTCAGGAATGGACAAATGGTAGGGACAAAAATGCGAGGTGGAATTTCATGGAATCTTCCAGAAGCTTCTCCTCTAACACTTGCCACTCCATTTTCGACCAGGGATGAGTAAGAGATCATCATTCTCAAAGTGGAAGCAGGAACTATCAGAGAGAAGACACTAATCAAGATCCAAAAAGATGACTCACCTCTCTGTAATCATCTATATATGGATCCCTCATCACAGAGATCCAAAGGCTGGAATTTTGTATCTTATAGAGAAGTGTTGTTGGTATTCTAGTGTACATTCACAAGTGTTGGGTGATCTAGCTTTGATTGAGGTGAAGAAGGGCTTCCTTGATGGAGGATGATGCTGGGTTAGAGCACATGGTTGTAATGCTCTTGCTACTTTTCAATTGAATGAATCTATTCTTGTTTCCTTCCATATTCTTGTGTACTTCTTTATATATGCATGTATACGGTTAATACACATCTGATCCTGTATTATTTATGAATTTAGATCCTTGTTTCTTGCATAGTAGTATGTTGTTGTGATTCCACGGGTCCTTTTGAAGCTAGGCAAACAAAGAAGAAGCGGTGAAACTCTATCAAGAAGGAGAGGAAATCAAACGCGAGACTCAGGTTGGCCCTATTGGTTCTCCTCTCATCTATTTTCATAAAAGGAAGCAATATTAGACTTTGATTATTTGTTTCTAAGATAACCACCCATCTTAATGGGAATAGTAGCATCCAAGTGGACACTATTCCCGGATAAAAAAATGGTGACTCCACTGGGGAGCGACTAGATTACTTGTTAGCTTATCTATCCTTGTTTCTTCTATAAACATACAGACGGAGCTTGAAGTCAAGCCAGCTAGCCTTCGAACTGCATTTGTCATACAAATGCAAAGTAGATCAATGCTGCTTCAGTCTATCTCCATGTTTTGTTTATGAATTAAACAATAGATCTGTAAGTGATCTAATTGCCCTAACTGGTGGCTCTAGTAACCTCTTAGATCACCCCTGTGTTTTACATACACTGATATTTACTTATTCAGCCTAAACACCTGAAGTAGATTGCAAACTGTGAGTGAAATCTCATTCAAAGTCTCGCACTGCTACCATCGTACCCTGCCTTCAAGGTAGCCTATATGCATCACACTTCCCGAGTGCAGTAGGTGCGCTGCATATTGAGTTCACTGTGTAACAGGTGCGATGGTTAGGGAGGATTAACTTTACCCTCCGACTGTGGATTTTTCTCATTTTTTTCAGTCTTATTCAAAAGTTTTGTTGTCTATAGTCAGTGTACTTCTGTGAAAAACCCCTTCTCTTGCATTATTCCACCTCCTTAGTGGAAAGAACTATAAACATTTTTATGGATTGTGCATCGATTTTAGTTCTCTTTTGCAAAAAGTAGCATAGTCGAATTGTCGTCTCTAGATATGAAAGTGTCGTAGCTGTCATTTTCAGTTTTAGAAAACAATTCCATTGTTCTGGATAGTTGATTATACAGTTACTATTGCATAGGATTTGAATTATTAGTTTTAAAGTGTCGAAAAGCAATTTCCATTTCAAAATTGCAAAGTGTCTCTCTTGCTTTCACTTCATTTTGAAAAAGAATTTTGTTGAGTACTGTCACTTTAAAAGTAATTCAATTTTGCACACAACTTTCTTAACGTCATTCACACATTAAGAGAGCTGAAAACAAATACATGCATGTGAATTTGCATTTTTGATTGCTTGGCTTGATTTAGGACTGTGCATTTAGCGTGTGCTCTATGCTCTGTGAAGAAAAGATTCTTGACTTTCTTCCCTTTAGTAGCTAGGATTTTCATTGCTGAAAGAAGATCAAATGTTTGTTTATCATCTTAGATTGCATTTTAGGAATTATATATACATCACGTGATGAACCTGAAAGGAAAACTATTAAGCAAGATCAACTTAAAATAAATTCAATGAATCTAACAACGCTTTGGAACTTAACACGCAACATCTAGAGGTCTAGGCTAGAGACGTATTCCGACGTCATAAAGCCTGGTAACTGTTGCTTTCAATGTTGGTTGGGTGATTCCTCCACTTTGAGATGGCAAGTGCCAGTACAGACTTGTGCTTCCACGTACCATCGAGTATATATTGGGAGACCACAATAGGCTGCATCCTTTATCCTTAGGAAGCCGTGTCTTCCGCCCTATCGATCACAATGCACCAAACACAACATTTGGGAAGATTGACTGCCGTATCGTAAAAAGTATTCTGCAGTTTTGCAATTGGTTTGGTAATCCTCTCTGCCTAGATCTCCAGAGAAGTCCATTTTTCTCCTTTTCAAACTCCTTAAAGGAAAAGATCCTCTGAGCACTTGTCACTTCACGCTCAATAAAAATTGAAGGCAACTAGAGTCATCTTTTGCTTTTTCTCGACTCTTTAAAACTAAAAAAACGAGTTGTGTCAAAGCGTCTAAAATTTATTTTAATCGGAATAATGTCACAAATTTGCCCATTGATCTTCAGGTTGAGAAAATGGAGTCTACCAACCAAGGATTTCCCCGTGAAGGAAATCCTAGTCCCTTCTCCTCTTGGGGAGATGTTGGTCCACCCCATATGGCCACTTTGTCACTTCTAGGGTTCACAATTGGTTTGCCTGTCTGGATCTTCTCTACCTCTATCGTTCAGAATCCTGTAATTCCTGAACAGTCTAATCAGTAACTAGACAACACTAGAGTTGTCTCCCAACCTTCTACTTCATCTGATTCTCCCGCTCCTCCTTCTTCTTCACTGGATAAAGCCGATAAAGCTAAAAATCAAGTAACTGAGAAGAAGAAGAAGCAGAAAGAGAAAAAGGAAAAGAAGAAAAAGGAACCAAAATTGAAAAGGAGCAATCGAGTATCGTCTAGCGAAAATTCACACACTGCACAGTCAAAACCTAAATCTCCTTGTGTCATTCACAATGGAGACCACTTTCACCGAGGTTTTCCCTGCATCCCTCAGATCTTAGGGGACTGGTATCCTTTTTTGCACAATCTGGTAGCATCAACCTCTGGCAATCATGTTGAATGCTCACCATCAACCAGTGAAAGTGAAGCACATGGACAAAGAAGGAATCCTCAACTTCCTTGTAAGTTGTGTGAAGCCAGTCACGCCATCCACCGTTGTCCCTTCCTTGATGAGGCTAAAAGAGTTTTGGATGATCGTCTGGTTTCACCGCTACGACTTCCTCCTGGATAGAAAAAAACTCTTACCAAGTCCTCCACTGGTTGAAAATCCGGCTATCCAGTCATTGTGGTTGGCCGAAGCATCTATCATTGAAAATGAACCCTCTAAATCCACACCAGATGAAAGTCAAAGGGTCGATACGGCTGTTGACCCGGTCTTGCTTTCAGACTGTTCATATTCGAATGATACCGCCGCTGAAGAGAAGGAGAACGACACCGTTCAAATTCTTTTCATCAACACCAACTCCGATGAGCTTAGGGACAGTCCTCCCATTCCTTTATCATAGGAAGGAAGTTCATCAGAGTCATATTCGGCCGTCTATTCAGTCCCACCACCAAGCAACCTAGTCATTTCCTTCGACTAGAATCTACTAGGTAGACCCCGTTTACCAGCCAGTGTACCATTCAGAATCATTGTACAAGCTTACAGAATGGTCATGGTTGGTACCATCATTTATGAAGAGGCTTCTGTGAGTATCCTTTCCTCAACTGCTTGGAAAGTGCTTGGTTCGCCATCGCTTTTTCCTGAAATGAGAAATCTAACAGGCTTCGACAAGGGAACCAGTCGACCTTTAGGGATCCTCCCAAATGTGCCCATTACTTTGAGAAGGAAAACTGTTCACATGAATGTTATGGTAGTTCAAGGGCCTTTAGATTATAATCTACTCCTTGGATGCGACTATATTTATTGCATGGGAGTTGTCATCTCCTCACTCTTTAGAGTAATGTGTTTTCCGCACGAAGGCAGAATGGTCAAGCTCGTAGACCAAATGTCATTCCCCGATTCAGACATCGCAAATAGTCAAATGCCATCCGTAAATGGTCTTTTCACGCAAGAAATGTCTCATCGGTCTCCAGTCCGTCCACCTGATGAGCGCGAGTGATTCAGGAAGATATGACTGAAACCTAGGGGACATGCACCCTGGTTTGCTTCGGCAGAAAAACTCTGGGTATATGGTAGGTTCGGCGAAGGATATATGACTAGTCCGATACCCGTCCGTATGGGAAAAAGGGATTAGACCGGATAAGATACCTCCGTTAGAAGGTGGGCCTTTCTCGATAGAACAAATGTTTTGTCTGCAAATTGAAAGGTAACCTGGAAACTCTACTTCGCTATACCTGGGGGCATGCAAACCTTTTGTAAACAAGTGAGAAATGACTAGCTAACATTAGCTCTATGATTCCGCTGACTTCAACCGCCTAGGTCGGGTGAGTGGCTGAAACCGTTCATCTTTGCGGGGGCCACCTGGGCACCGGCAAAGTAAAGGAAAAAAATTCCTACCTAGCCTTGGTGGTGATATTAGTAGTTAAGTAGAGAGGCGTAGTTGGTCGTTCCTAGCATGCATGCAATAGGCGTCGGGGCAAAGCTTCAAAAGGTGCAAGCTCCATAAAAATGGCATCTTGAATGAGACATTCTTTTCATACGACTGGCAAGCAATGTTGTCGCAGAGTTCAAGCTCGTTAAAAATAAAATCTCCACGAGCAGTTTTAGCACATAGTTCAAGCTCGTTAAAAAATAAACATAAGTCATGAGCAAATGTTTCCCCCAGCATTTAAGGTCATTAAAAAATGAACAGGTAAATAACCATTTTGAATGGCTTATCGCCAGCTTTTGAGCCTTGGTCGTGTTCTCGCCATCACCTCCACTCTGTTTTTAGCCGATCATTCACCCCCATATGATTGTTTACCCCTTCGAGGAACATCTGCGAAAAGTGATTCTGCTAGCCATCCTTGTAACACTTTCGTGATTGGAAAATTCCAAATCTTACCTGGAATCAGCTGCTACCCGAAACCATCACTCGTTCCTCGAAAACGAGTCTTCTTTAAGCTCTTTTCACTTGACTCGTAAAATATGAAAAGATTGTTGAGTGATTGGCCTCTCTGGCTCGTTAAAAGGCATCGGAAGTGCTATCCCTCCTCTAGATTTTAATATTTTTGGACCTGAGGGATTATTACACAAAAAGATCGAGCGCTTGTCTTGTTCGGCGCGTTAAAACTATCGAAAATTCATCCCTTTCGTATTATTTTACGCGTTTTTGGGCTTAAGGGATTATACAACGAAAAAGAATATTTGGAGTCTTCTTTCCATTTATTTCAGACTCTCTAAAATTGAAAGAGACTGAGTTATCTTTGTCGTTAAACTCGTTAAAACCTAATAGTGACAGACTCGTCCAAATGGACGAGAACGAGTTTCACTGTTGCTAGGCTCGCTAAAATATAGCGACAGGTTCGCCCGAAGGGTGGATTATAGAACAAGCATATTTTATCATCCTCAAGCTTGACAAAAATAAAGAGGTACTGGTTAGCAATGACTGGGGAAAATTGGGAAGAAAACTTGAAGAAACTTTGTTGGTAGCAAGTCGCTCTTGAACATGACACTATCCTTCCGCATCTATTACGGGTTGGGTTGTTCCGTTCACTGGTCATCACCATTGGTCCATCACACCATCCATCTTTGGGGTTAACGCTACCAATCCATCGTCAGTGTCGCCGATATGTTCAAGAGAAGTCATTCAGACAATTCACCTGTGTCTCACCCACTGCAATACATTCATGCTTCATTCCTTCATGACCGCCACCATGAACCCTGTATCGTCAGATTGTTTTCACCTCCAAAATCATTTGCTTTGTTCCATGTCGTTGATGTGGGATTCATTAAGGCCCTCCTGCGACGGGTCGCTTCTTGTTGACATCAGCTCATTATCCAAGAAGTTGACTTAGGAACAACCCTTTCAGTGCTTTGAGGCTTCCATGACTCAATGGAAAGTTTCTCACTATTGGTGACAGGTTTACATCAATGGCCTTCGACCGAGAGATTTTATGTGGTGTTCAACGCCAAGTCCCTTTTCACACCACGTAAATTGTACTGTAGTACCTTGAGGTTCATTGTCATTATTGGTGATTCCTCTCGTGCCTGTTAACAACTTACATCCTTGTCTGGTAATCAGGCGATGTCTTTCCATGTTCAACTCCAGAAATGTTTTTCACATGGATCAACTTGTACTCCGAGTGAAGATTGAACGAGTTTTGAAGACCTTGGATCTAGTTTCATCCATCTAGGCTGCGATATATTCAGGAATATAAAAACATCCAGTGTACATCATTGCTGAACAGATGATCATCCAAATCAAAGGATGATGTGTCCATATCATCAGTCTGTCACACAAATGATTGTTTGTCCCATGTACATGAAAATGAATTTATAAAGCTGAGCATGGGAATGCCCGCCTCAGCTAAATCATGAAACAATGTTGTCAAAATAATGTATTGTATTGTATATTATTACAGGTCGCCTCCTAGCTCAGAAAAACTTCACATCCTCATAGTAAAGAATTTCACCCGACATCACAAAGATTAACGACCTCATGCTTTAGGGGGCAATTGTTATAGACATTTTTGGGCACTTCAACCCCAATCATAAATGTCCATAAAATGAGGGCTCCTAAGTCCCTAAAAGTGTTGCTTCACTGCCTAAAGGAACAAGGTC
>APFE030424203.1:0-10042 GCA_000404065.3 Pinus taeda
AAAAAATCCTCCCAAAGTAATAGGCAACTAAGGAAGGATCCCTAATGGTTCATTGGTTCCTCTATTAAAAGATAATAGATTTTGGGTAACAGGCACAAGTGGCAGCGAACCAAGAGCTTGCCAAGCAGTGGAGGAAAGGAAACTCATAGATACATATTCATCTATAATAGTGCCAGATACAATCATATTATAAACCTATACTATGATCTGGAAAGGCACATAAGAAGGAAGACAATGTCCTGCCAATTGATTCCAATCAAAGGAAGTGACTAGACTACTTGGAGGGGGTATTGTAATAACGGGAGAATTGCCCCCTTGAGTTACGAGAACGGGATGATTTTCCTCCTGTCTTGATGGAATAGGAGGGTTTCTTCCAAGCTCATTGCAATATCAAGAAACAAAAAGAATCTGAGTGGTATCACACTCACTCTCTATGGAAAAGGTAAACTTAACTGAAGGTGAAATCGAGTCAACTGTTTCCTCGGCTTGTGATTGGTTGGGTATAGACTCATGGGATACACATTCAGAGAGAATGGGCTTGACCGACGGTTAATTTGGGTCATTCACTTCATCAACTAGTGAAGGATTAAGGGAGAGTCTCTTGTAACCAGATGGAAGTTGTTGCGAAGAAGAAGGATAGTTATCCAACACTTTTTGGGCTTCATCTAGATGGGGACAAAGGTGGATGGGGTGATTTCTTTCACATAACCTATAGAGAAACTTAACTTTACCCTTCTTTCCATGAACTTTACTACCAATAGTTGATGGTGTGTTACCAGCATGATCTCCAAAATTTGATGACACAGGATGATGTGAATGAGAAGACCATTCCTCTTAAATCTGAGAAATACCAGAACAATTTTGTAGAAGATGGTCTCTCGTACAAAGTGTGCAAGGATATCGAAGTTTGTGAGGCTAATCAAACAATTTCTCATCAAAAGTTGCATTCGAAGCAATGGTTGCTTGGTTGCCCCCCTGTTGAATTTTCTTCTTCTTCTTCTTCTTCTTATCCACCTGGTTACTAGCATCAATACTTTCACCAGGTGAAGAGGAAGAAACAACTGACAAAGAAGGTAAAGGGTCAACTTTAGGATCAACTAGAGGTTGATTTTGTCCACTTGTAGGAATATTCAGTTGCGGGGCCGAGGAGGTTGAGAACAACCATACTGGCAAGCTGATGGTAAGTCCTGGAAGGGACAATGTAGCCATATACAGAGCACTAATATTTCCAAAAGGAGGAAAAAGACTAGGTTTCCCATCAAAGGAATTCCTTGATCGGTGGACTCCGGAGTTTTTTCCATATGTCTGAACCTAAGATCAACTAAGGAGTGACGTGGAGGATGTTATCCGTGGTCAGTTAATTTTATTTTAATCAAAATAACATAACAAAACAAAATAGGGGTAATATAGGCAAAAGGATTACCAAGTAACTGTGAACTTCAATATATCGCCTCAGTAAACCAAGGACTTAACATACATGTAGGCAATCTCCCCAAATGTTGTTTTTGATGTATCATAGTATACAAGGTGGTCGAATCAATCACCTATGGATGGATAGCAATCTAATGTAGTCCTCCCATATATACCTGAAGGTACATGGAGGCCCAATCCGTGTTAGCGTTGTCTAATGCGAAACCGCACAAGAGAACATTCATTTATACTTTTCGTACTATAACACCGCCATATATACCCAAAGGTACGTGGATGAGCTACAATATACTTATGTACATGGAATGAGGTATCACACTTGGAATGTATCACAGACAATTAACGATAGTTGTTATGTTTTACAATGCCAGAACACATCTCTAGCCTATAACCTCTAAATGTTATTCGTCAGGTGACATTGATTCATTATGTTAATTGAGATATTTAAGTTGATCTTGATTAAGAGTTTGTCTTTTAGGTTCACAGTGTGAAGTATTTGAAATTCCTAGAATGCAACTATGATGAGAAACATTCTTTTCATTTGATTTTGAACAATGAAAACCTTAACTACAAGGGATAGAGAAATCAAAATGTTTAATCAAAGAGCAAAGAGCACATATAATGCAGTTTCCCTATACTATTCCTATAAGCACACGTAAACCTCTAATTGCACAATGCAAGTTTTTCTTTTCAATTCCCTTAATGTTGAGATGAACAAAAGGAAACTAATGCACATACAATCAATCAATCATTTTACAAGAAACGAAGACTTTACGACAATTCATTTTCGAAAGAAATGAATACTTTATGACACTTTCTTTTTAGAAAAGATTAATTGACTATAAGCTAACTTTGACAATGAATTGATAATGATAAAGAAAACATTTAAGAAACACTAAACAATAAAGGCCAAAGTAGGGCTAGGAAGAGAAATACAAGTTGATTTTAGAACCAAAAGAATCATTGATCTTTCAGCAAACAAAAAGAGAAGAAACTTTGGAAAAATCAAACCCAAGGTGGGCTTTTAGCCTAAGAAGAATCAGTGCAGGCTAGAGAGGGAGACAGTGTGCTGCAATGCATTGTCTCTAAGGCAGGGGTTGCTCTGCAGCGCACTGTGTTAGGACAAACATTGCACTGGTTCCAGAGAGTCAATTCAAGGGACATTCAAGCATAATTTTTGACTTAAAACACTTCAAGAAGACTAAAATAAGATCAATAAAGCAAATAAAGTCTACTAGTGTGTGATATGATGAGGGTAAGCCACCAAGAATGACAATCAATTCCCTAGTATGGTCGCTAATTTGTTACATGGAATTCGCATCTACGAATAAACACATTTTCCCTAGGTGGGTGACTACACCTAGAACAACAGAAAGAAAGTAGTTTAACCTTTTCTTATAGAAGATAGATGAGATGGAGGAACTTACTTGTTGCCTTTCACTTCCTAAATATCTTTTGAATCGCTCCCGTCACTCCCACTTGAACTATATCTGCTCAAAAGGTACCTGCATCAAGAGAAACAGAAACAAGAAATGATCAAAGTATACATGCTCTATAGACTATAAAACAATGGAATTGAAGACATTGAAACACATAATCGTCACATATATGAACAATCATATGAGAAAAGGAATAAGCTCTTTATTAATGTAGAAGGAAGAGTATCACCCAATAGAGTTCGATTCTATGCCACTCCTCCAGCTTCAGTTCAACCCCCGCCACATCAAAAGCACAACACTCTAGCAACAAACATTGCTTAACATAAGCTCAATCCTCAAACCAACCAAAATTTCCTTACAAACTTTAGATTCTAGCCCCCTTGATCACTATGATGAGTGCTCGATTTATAGGAAATGGAGGTGGTTTTGTCATAAATGATGGTATTGAATGGCCTTCCAAGCTTGGAGTTAGTTTCCATGGAGCAAGGGATGAGAGGATAGGAGGTCAATGGATACTTAGCCTATCCAATTTCGAGCTCACTAGAGGAGATAAGATATGGGAACCTTCCAGAATAATCTAGAATGAAGGAATATTCCCAAAACCCTATGCAAATTTCACTCAATCCCGCCCAGCACAGGCTAAAGAGGGCATAAGTGCACTTCAGTGTAGGCCACAGTGGGCCTGCCTACTCTGCAGTGTATTGTCTCAAGGCTTAAGCTGCGCGGGTGTCCCAAGGAGGCATTTCAAGAAGGCTTCAATTCATGAAACTTTCATAGAAGGAGGCATTCAATGAGTTGACTTCTCTAGGGCATGTAACAACTGAATTAGGGTTTGATGAGTCCTAAAATTACTGATCTAAATGTCAGGAGTGTTGTGCCCAAATAGACCTGTAACAGACATGAGGCAAGGGATCTAATCCAATTGATTTGCCACAACACAACCCTAGACCTTATATTGTTTAACACCAACAACAATCCCCTTCCATAAAGGTAAACCCAATAAAGGTAAATCAAATTTTTTTATGTTCTTCAATCTAGGGCAATGATCTATAGATTCAATGGTTTTTTGCCCAGGTTTGATGTTTTACATTAGTGGGTTTTCACAACACGGACCAAAAAATGTGACACATACCTTTGTTCAATAGGATTCTTCATTGTAAAATTTGATACCCAGGAAGATGTGGATAGAGTTTTGAAACAAGGACCCTAGTTTTGGGGAAATGCAAGGCTCTTCATTACCCCTCGGTTTCCAGATTTTTGACACCACAACAATGGTGGTCCCAACAATTATAGTATGGGTGAAGGCTACAAAATCTTCCACTTCCCTTATAACCTCACTAGGTTCTTAAGGAAATTGGGAGCACTCTATGGTCATTCAAGAAAATGGATCGCCTTAGAACAAAGAAAGTGATATTTATCTTCGCTAGAATATGTGTAGAAATTGACCTAAGTAAAGGTCTACTTAACCACATTTAGCTGAAACATAAAAAATTTTAGTGGACAACTTTTGGATTATGAAAATACAATGTTCAAATGTCAATATTGTTACAAAACATGATACTTACAGAATACATGCCCTAAGGGGAAAAAGAACCTAGAAAAGAAAAAGGGGCATCCCCATAAAAGAAATAGATGGAAGACTTTTGACCCCTGTTTCACAAGGGAAGAAGAAGAATAAATCACAAAGAAACCTCCAAAAGAAGAACAAGGGGATGCTTAGGTCCAAAACGGCAATGCAACCCACCAACAAAATGGTACAGAATCAAAAGTGATCCAAGATCCATAACAACAAAAAAAGGTGGCCCATAAATAGGATATGACTATGGACACAAAGAGAGTTCATGTTTCAGAAAGTTCAAATTTAGAACAAGAACTCCCACCGAAGATAATTGAAAGCGAACTAGAAATGGTTCCAATTGGCCCCACCTCAGGGGGATGACAGAAGGTCTAGAAAAAGAGAGAAAAGAGAGAAGTTGAGTGATTACTATCACACTTAACTTCACAGATTTATGTAATTTTTTCTCAGTCTTTTCTTATGCTCATAAGTTCAGAGGTTGTGCTTATTGAAATTATGTGGTTAACATCTACAAGATGTAATTTTGTTCATTTTTAGAGTTGAATAAAATTGTGGGTTTTTTCCCTTTGGAATAAGTAACTAGAGATGTTGGTGGAATATTAGTACCCAAAACATGGACTTGGTCAACTCTATTAGATTTGTTCCCCTCCACTTTACATAAAGTTTAGTCATACCATTAGTTTATTCTCAAGTGTTTGCCTCTTTCTTTGCATCACTTTCTCAACCAATCTCATTGTACCTCTCACAAAACACTTTTCAAATGTTCGTTATTTCTCCTATATGCAAATTTTATTTGGCCTTTATTTGTGATTATGCTACATAACATAAGGGAGAGTCTTGCTTAGTTTCTACCTCCCTATTTCCACATTCTCGGCATAACCTTTCTACCCACAACTCCTTGGTTTTTTCTTGTCTTCCCACTTCACTTCGAAACATGTGTGACTTGCTTCTAATTTCTATACTTGTTCTTCATATCACGAGATGTTTCAAATAATTTCACACTTTAATCTTAATTTTTTTGTGAAAGCTATCAATGTAATGTTTTTATTTTCTTCATTATTCCATTATAACTTTCATATAAACTAATTTTCAAAACTTTTTAACTACCTTTATTCTCTATATCTTACTCTCCAAACTATTTTTTATACTATAATGTCTATATTTCCTTGTCCTTTCAACTTTAAACAAGAATTTAATAATATTTATATCACCCTATTATATATATAAAACTGATTTTATGACTATTTCTAATTTGTACGTATAAAAAACAGTACACTGATTATATATATATAACCACTTATTAAGCAGTCTGGTTTTATGACTAACTATATATATAATTAAGTTTGATTTTAAAAAACAAAAATTTAATGAAAATAAACGTTATTTTAATTCACATGTGCGAATAAAATAGAAAAAACCCAAATAGGAAAAAGCGTGTTGATGTAACACAAATGGAAAGCGATGTTTCATAATTTGAGGATCTATCTGTGTTGTGTCATATAAGTAGACATGCTCTTTACTCCATGCACTTATTTGCTTAACTATGTTTCACTATCTGGTATTTAAAAGCTTTTGAATGAAGAATAGTATTCGACTGGAATTTATATAAATAAAATGACAATTTTCAATTCTTTTAAGAAAGTATGTATATACTCTGGATTATAAAGTTATAATTTATATATATATTTTGTTGGTTTGTCATTGAGTACAAAGGTTTAATTTAAATTTTCAAAGAAATTTCTTATGACAAAAATTTCAGTTTTTTTTTTTTAACTCGGTGTTTTCCAGAAAAACCTTAAAATACAAAGATATTTATATTATATTTTTATTTATAATTTTATTTTGATCTAGTTTGACTCCTTGTTTTTCATGGATAATTTTTTCTTTCTTTCTTCTCAACTTAAATCTAACTTACATTTTGTGTGAATTACGATGGATCATTCTTTGGAAACTACATGAAATTATTCTTGAAATCTTCCTCATCTGCCTAATCTACCCAAAGATTCTTTTTTTAACAAGATTCCTTGTCGTTTCCAGAAGGAATCTGTTTTCCATAAGGGTTTGCTACTTTTCCACTAATGTTGCATTTGAGGAATCCTTACTAGTGACTGGAGGATCCACATTGGCAAGCTATTTTTCTTGCTTAGATTTTGTTGTCGTGACTATAGTTTCTTTGACTGCTTCTTTTTTGTCTTTTGGGTCTTTCTTGTCCTGAAGCTCTTCTTCTTTCAGTACCTTATAGTGTTCACCTTGTGCACCTTCCCACCATTTGGGCCTTCAGGGTTTTTTCCAGTCTTTTCTATTCCAAGAATACTTGAGGAATTTTTTCATTGCATTCCCCTTTTCATAACATGCTTTACACCAAAATAAGATATTCTTATAGACAAGCTTTTGGACCCAAACATAGTTTGGAGCCATCAAATTAATCTATGCAATAAAACACTTATTGAAGTCCATCTCCACACAAATGCGAACATAAGTATTCTTGATTTTTTTTGTTTTTTTTCATGATAGCTATGATAGAGTTTTTCCAGCACATTCTCAATGGGGGAAAGTGATATGTGATTCCAGAAATGCAAGGGAAGGTTTGGAAGCCTAACCCAAACTGGAGCTTTATAAATTAATGTTGTTACCGAGTCAAAAGTGGGAGCTCAAGGTGGCATGAAGAGGCCAACACTCCCCCAAAACCATTGCCCAACTTCATAGATATCCTTCTTGTCCTCAATCTTATCAAAAGCCACAGTGAAGAAACCTCGTGCCATAGCGTAAATATTCAACTCACCTATAAAAACTTGGCTTCCATGTCTCAGAGATCCATTTATGTAGATTGACTAGCCGTGACCAGTACCCATTAAACCTATAAGCCAAGTCATTCTACGAAAAAAAATTCATAGTAGGAAGCTTCCTCATCCACGAGAACATTAAGGGAAGAAATTTCTTCTATCACCGGAAGACCAAAACCAAACTTCAACATAGGGTTGTACGAAACCATACAAGAGCTAGCTTGACTGAAATCCATACCTACAAAAGAAACATATTTATTTACCAAATCGAAAGGATTCACCATTGAACAGTCTACAGAAGAGATCTGCAAAAAATCTTCTGCCAAACATCCCTGCAAACGGTGCAAAGATTGAGCAGCTAGAATGAAACCCTAATTATCGTAAGAGTTTCTCAAGCTCCTTCCATCTCAACTCTAAATATATATGACATTTATTGTTCAACATTGAAAAATAATTAAATTGATAGAGATTTCTATATATGTAAATATAAATAATTATAATTATAATTATAATATTATAATTAAGGATAACTATATGTTTATGTGTCCTCTCCGTTAGTATTTTTGTTTCAACCATTGTTTGTGTTTTATATTTGGTTACAAGCTTTCCACATATATGATATGCTTAAGATCACAATACTTTGAATGTTAAATTATATTGTTTTCAAATAGTTATACTAAAATAACAATCTTTCAATTTAATATAATACCATTACCATTTTTTATAAGTTAATTATATAATAATTATTAAATAAATAAAATATATATATATATATGAAAATATTGCAAATAAATAAAAATATTATAAATATAATATTAATATTGAAATATTGATATAATAAATTTATAAATAGTTTTATTATTAGTTATCTATATAAATTTTAGATTTCTAAGTTTTATTAAGTTGAACAAGGGGAGTTGCAAGCAACAAGTCCTTGTCGTGTTTAGTAAGCACTTTTAGGATAAAGTTCCAGATTCACCAATGACGGATCTAGTTTATCCAATTTAAGTGAATGTACCAATCGTAGTAGTTTGAGTCCCATTTGTTGCGTTTAAGTTTACCTTGCACCTGTTAATGTGCCAGAATTGGAAGAACTTTCAAACTTTTACAATGCGTCAAATTGATCTCTTAGAGATTCCTTAAATGCTCTATGGAATTTGGAAGCACCTCCAAACTTTTACAGTAGCGCAGATTGATATTCTGAAGATTAGATAAATTCTCTGAGAAATTTGGGAGTATCAGAGCCTGTATATTATGTTGCTTAAGCAATAGAAGCGCCATCAGTATCTTATCTTGTTGATCCAATTGATGATCCAGTGAGTGATCTAGTTTATCCATAAGCATCAAAGCCAGTATAAGTGACCATTTACCAGTAAGATGCAACAAAGGCATATGCAAGAGTAAGGGGAGAGACTGCATAAGAAGCAAAGGTGGGGGAAGTATATTATTCTGTGAATTGAGTTTCTACTAAGTCTTAACAAGCAGCACCTAAAGTAGTTCGTGAGTCATCAACCCTATATATTCCATATCCAATTGGATAACTCGGAGCCTATTAATTAAGAGCCATTTTCGGATCCAGAACCAATGGATTGAGTTGCCTAAGCACTTTCACACTAGTAGATCCTGCATAGGCATAAACAAAGGTTGCTAAAGCAGGCAAGGTAAGAGTTTCAACAACATCAAAACACACATAAACATGACCCACATCCTTTCTTGAGAAAACTAGTGGTTTTCCTAGTGTACCTTCCAGTAGCATTCCAGTAGTAATAGAACTGCTTTGACAACGGGCTATTGAAAGTAAGGGACCAATTAAGCTTTGTCTAAAGCCCCAACAAGCACTCAAGGAAACGACACCACCATAAATCGTAGCTACAGCCAAGTCAGCTCATGTTATACGTGCAACAACTCATGTTAAGCATGCACCTATAAGAGCAACAAATAGCAGATTCATAGTCTTCTGTGCACTTCTACTACCTATTTGTTACATAAACACAAAAATGGATTACAACAAAGCATGTTGCAAATATCTTTGAATAAAAATTCATTGAAAATTGTTGACATGGTTAAGAAGGTTGTGATTATTAAAGCACTTACAGACGATGATGATTTCTCTAACAGATCATAGACGTCTTTCAACGTCACAATGCTAAGACTACGCTGCATCATTACATAAATCATGATCTCTTTTAATGAGTAAAATATCATGATAATGTCATTTGGGGTTCCTGTCCCTAGGAAAATCCTTTGTCTTTCATCTTGTTGGACATAGAAATTAATAAAAAATAAAAAATAAAATAAATAAAAAATAGAAAAGTAAAACTTGTAGGTGGTTAAATAAAGGAACATAAAGTTAAATATAGAAAATATAAAGCTTGCAGGTGGCCACATGTAGCTTGCATGCAGCCCATGTATCCCCTCTCCACACTAAATGTTCGGTATGTGCTCGAGATTCAACTGAAACAGCCTCGCTAATGAAAGATGGCCTTGCTACCTAGTCCAACCATGCCACCCAACAATCCCAGCAGGTTGTACCACACTTTCATATGTGGGAATTTTAAGACCGAAAGGTGGTGTATGTGGTAATGGTAAAAAAGAAGTAGGGTTGGACCGGGCTTATAACCTTTCACCAAATTACCAAGTTGATCCAGTCGAACCAGTCGAAGTAGCTGCACCACCAACAATAGAGCCAACCGTTAGGTCTCTATAATACTAGTGATTCCCCCATTACTATTGTAGTTGTATCCCTTATTAATATTGTTGTGCCCCTATTGTCCCCATATTTTTATTACTATGCCCCATAGAATCCCTCTATTGTT
>APFE030424205.1:0-16214 GCA_000404065.3 Pinus taeda
GAGTGGTGGAGAAGAGGTGGTTGCTTGTTCATGAGTTTTCTGTCTAACCAGATTCTCTTCTTGTAGTGTTTGTTCTATAGGTAACGGATTTTTAGTTTTAAATTTTTTATCTCCCTCTGAATCTATTATATGCCCAGATCTTAACTGAAGGTCATTGTACTCTCTTAACTCGGTTTCTTGTTTTGGTCCTTCAATTATTTGCACAAATTGAACTGATCTGTTGTTGGGGTTCAGGTTGGGTTGAGCTGGGAGCTGCGGTCTTAAGTTGTTCTGGGGGTTTTATTGCAATGTATAAGGTGCTGGTAGTGTGGGTTGAGGGAGGGGGACCATTCCACCTAGCTTATTTATGGGTCTTTTCCAGTTCGACTACTAGTTTTGACTCAGCGAGGTGGAGGGTGACCATTGTGTTGAATATGCATTATTTTGCCAAAATGGTGGATAGTAAAGAAAGTTTAGACAATTGGTTTGATTTGTTTGATTTGTCCATGGTGATATGGAGAATGGCTATTCTGACCAGCTGGAGAAAGTGGTTGATTCTGCCACATTCCATTATAATACTGAGCATTATACTGAGGAGGCTGAAAAGAAGATGATGGATCAATGGGCATACATGTTTGTCGTAGCTGCCACTGGCAGCATTGATTTAGTAGGTAAACTGGTTCTGTTTCTTCTTTTGCTTCTTTGTATACTGCTTTCAATCCTAGGAGTAATGGGCAACTTTCTGTGGCGTGATCTTTCATACAGATAGCGCAGATTTTGACCGTATCTAGTGGGAACTCTTTATGGCTATGTTTCTTTCTGCATCTAGAATAGAATATCACTAAGTTTTGTTCTGCTTCTACTTGCTTTTGTTTGGCTTGCATAATATCCAACTGCATTGTTAGAGTCCCTAGAATATTAGTTTTGAAATCTTCTAGTAGATTGTCGATTTCTGTGTGGGTTATTCTCCACCAGAGACTTTGCTATCCCTTGTGATCATGTCATGTTCTGCTAGCTTCAGCCTTGTGCTACCTCTTGAAAACCTGACACATATATTAATGATGTTAGCAAAACTTTCCTGATATATGTCACCTTTACCCATAATGTTTAATGTTTCATTCCATTGTTCTTTCATCCCTTTAATTAGTGTAGTTTTTAACACGTTGTCAGGCAAGGGTAAAGATGCATAAGGAGATCTCTGGAGATTGTATTGAAAGTGTTCTACATATTCCTCTCGTGTTTCACTAGGTCTTTCTATCATTTGAAATATCCCATAATTTAATTCTCTGGATCTGTAATATTCCTGATATTTCTTTATAAAAGCAGTTTTCATCTCATCCTAGTCATTTATAATGCCCCCACCTAACCCCATAAACCATCGTAAATCTGCTCCTTTTAATGTGGAGGGAAATAACTTTAGTTTTTGGGGATTAGTGGTATAGTCATACCCCTAGCACAAATACATCAAACTCAAACAGAAATGCGTCTGGATCCTCTGATATTATCCCATGGAAGGTAGGAATATTATGGAGAGGAATGGCTTTCATAGGTGCATTGAATGTTGTATCCACGATGGGATACTGCAGTGTGGAGGTCTGAGGTATTGGTTGGTTCTAGGCCATTTGATCAAATATGTGCCAATACCCTTTTGGGATTTCCAAAGAGTTATTCCTAGGATGACTAGAAGGAATAGGAATGAACTTAACAACACTTCCCTGTCTGGGACAATGAATGTTCCTTGCTGAACTACACTTGGGTTGATCTTGGCTCCTCACTTTCTCCTACTTCTTTATGGATAAACTTAACAATGCTCCCCTTATCTGGGCTGCTAAGTGTTTGAATTATTTGTAGAGGGGATCTCGGCTCCTCTATTTCCCCTATTTCTCCTCCTCCTTCACGGAGATTACTAGAATTCCCTTCTTGTAAATAAATTGGGTGAAAATTATCAATTTCTTGAAAATTTTGCTTAGCCTCTTCTGTTTTGTCTGGAAGCAACTTTCCTACGGCCTACTAATGGCTCAGATTCGACTTTCTTAATGATGTCATCTATGAAGGTTGATCGACAAGGGGTCACCGGTCCCTTAGCTTTGTCAAGTTTGGGTAGTGGATTTAGATTTTTTTCAGGTTTTTTCTTCTTAGTCATACACACAACTCAAATATTTACTTCTACCCTAAGTTCTTAACAATTCTGCTGGAAAGCGGGTGGGGGAACAAGGCTTTTACATGCTCTGCATGTAGGTTCTTACCTTCCATTTATAATACCCAATTCTCTCCTAATAAGAACTCATCAGATGCACACTACTCCTTAGAAATGGCTACACTCTCCCTGGAAACAACGCCAAAATGTTGAGGTATAAAGGTGTCTTTTTAACTCCTAATTATCTTCACATCAGTTATCAATCTGGGCAATATTTTCTATTTCAAGAGTGTACACAGTATGTGGTGGCTATTTAATCAAGAGTAATGTTTCTAAATTGCAGTATAGTGATTTCAAATACAAGAATAAATGGATGCATCTAGTCAACTCAAATTGCAATTAAAAGAAAGCTTAACCTGCTAAAGAAACCAAACCAAACATTCATTCAAGTATCAGTCAAGAATACAGTAACAATAACTCATTTCTCCTTTAACTAATCAATGTTCCAAATGTATTTTCTAATCTGAATAGCATGGATCTCAGTTTGAGAGTGTAGACAGTAGTAACCAATGCTCTTTACAGTGGAGAATCTCAAGATAGCATGCTAAACTAAATTACTAGATTCGAAATAGAATGCTAAACTCAAATGACTAAATCTGAAATAATAATAAATAAATGTTGAAATAGGTAATTGAATAACGACTTGAACCAATACTTATGCAACATGTAAAATAGAGTAATTCTGAGAATATGAAATAGCAAAGCGATGCGGTTACAATTAATTGAAATCAAACCAAACCATCACATAGTAGAACTATAAATGAATGATACAGGAATAGAAAGTGAATCCACGAGGGCTGAGCCCTTAGCCACCAATGAACAAAGCTAGATTACTTCAGTATGAGAGAAGGAACAACAACTTTATTATATATTAATCATTTGCAAAATAGTTACAGCCAGTTCGTACTCTGTTTCAACAACGAGAGTCGATGATCAAAGAAAAAATACAATAGTAATTTTTGAATAATCTCCCATCCCCCTTCTCTTTACAATCACTACATTTTATAATGGCCAAGAAATAACAAAGGTAAAATAGAAACAATGATCCCTCAGGATCAAGAAATCCTGAGGGATTCGCCCAATCTTCCATCTTCAGTTAACTCTCTATCTTTGCGTTGATGCTGTGATCTTATTTCTTCTTATCCATAACTGTCCGCTCCATCCTTGGCTTGTTGCCTGTATGTTGTTTCCTGGCTAGGGAACAGAAGTTGTTCCATTTCGTCCTTTTCTTGCATGAAGAGTGATAATAGTTAGCTAAATTGTGATGATAGAAAATTTCCTTATTTTTACCATAATCCCTTGATATATTAACACTTTAGGGTGTAAAAGGGATATAACTAACGAAAAGGATAATAAAATAAATAATATATGCATACCTTTTCCATGACCCAACAATAGGGAACAAAACTACTATGGTACCACCCTATAACACCTGCCCCCCACATTTACCTGCTTTAACAAGCTCTCGACAGTAAACATGAGTTGTGAATTATTATGACCTCACCCATCCTCCAAATTCCAATTATGGAAGTGAGGCCTACAAAACAGAAACTTACTGACACCTCTCAAGAAAACAATATCACCCAAATGTCAGCCAACAACCTCTAGTGATTAGACCTAGAGCCAGAACTTATTTTTGACTAATCTCATAGCCCAAACATATGTATAATCCTTCCTCTAAGTGGTTGCAGCCATAAATTCCCAGAACTATGCATGCATCCACAAAATTAGTGCCACATTTTCAAGGCTAGCCTACAGGCCATTACTCAGAATTACGTAGAACTTTCCAGAATCAAGTCTAAGGCAATAAAAAGTCTACACAATCTATACTAGGGTTATAATTTTCCCAAACATACCAAACATGTGATAAAAAATTAATCAAACTTGTGATAAATATACTAAATAAAGTTCATGAATGCATTTTTTTATCATTTCTCATTTAGTTCACCAGAGAATCATTAAGAAGGCTCACGTTGCTCTCAAGCTAGTTGCAACAACATGTCACAACCTCAGGTTATATTTCCATGTAAAAAGGAAAAATTAAACCAAGGTCACGGGACACATATTCCAAGATTAATGAGGAGAAAAACATCAAAGTGGGTATTGTTTATGGTTAATTAATGGCTATGGAAATTGGAAAAGGCATTGGAAAATGAAAAGAGGCAATAAATGGGAATCTAATAAAGGAAGATGGGAGAAAAGGAAGATGAAGGGACAAAAATATGCATGCGAGGGAAATTAGAGAGAAAATGAAGGAAAATGAAGAAAAAAGGAAAATGGAAAGGAAGAGACATCAAAAATCAATGATAAAAAGGCACCTAAGAAATAGATAACTTTTTCTCAGCTTTTAATCAGTTTCAAAAATCAAAATCTAAGAGGAGAGGGAGAGCACTTGGACATAAGAAAATAGGCAAGAAAAGCACAAGCAAAGGAAAACAATGTAGCATAAGGGGAAGTTCATACAATGATATGTAAGGGCACAAAATAGTTGTGGATTTGTAGGTAACAGTGTGCATCTGTGATTTAGCATGCTGGGATTTGATGCATAATGCATGCATTCATAAATGCTTTATGTTTTTTGTCATTAGCATGGGATTTTCCTAAATTGACAATGGTTTAAACCTTTCCTTTCCATTTCTTGGATATGCATGATGTAGTGGGTTCCCTATTTTTGTTTAAGATTTGGATGGCTAGTAGATTCCATATTTATTATAGATCTCTTGTCAGATGGGTAGAGATAGGAAAATTCCTCTAGGTATGGTGAAGAAGTTGGAGGCATCCAAGCTTGTATGGTTTGGTGATTTCTAGACTAGTTTAGGTGAAAGTGGTTGAGGTTTGAGGTTGTTTATCCTCTGGAAACTCTGGATGGTTTTTTTTTTCTATATCCCATGTGATCCCATATTCATGCTTGGAATATGCCAGGGGGATGATTGGGATGAAATAAATAATTGGTTCAACCCCAATCTATGGTGGGGTGGTATGTGGAAGTCCCTGACTTGGTTATCAATTTCATATGTTAATATGAATCATTTTCATGTGATCAATAAGCACATGTACTGGTTATTTTGTTGATTTTATGATGGGTTTCTCATGGTTTCATTTTGGTTATGTGTTGGTTATATGCCTGGTTAAATTATGTGCTCTCGTTATGGGTTTGTTGTGGCCACAACCACCACCCTATCAAAACCTGCCTTGGTAGTAATTTTGAATGGGTCCCCTAAAGTTGATCTTTCACCTCTCTGATTGATTTGTTTTATCCTAGAGACTTTAATTCGTTGCCGAGTGAAATCTTCAATTCCTAATGGTTGAACCCCCCTCTTTGAATATCGGTTACATGGTTCATCTCTAGCCCTTCCTAACCCTCCATTCATTTCCTCCATCAGGACCTTTCCAACCCTCAAAAACCTTCTATCACACCTTATTCCCATTATAACCTTTTACAATGGAAATGCTTCACAAATATGTATAAATCACCCCTTTTGAGCCTATCAAAATCAACACTATGCACTTCTCTCTTCCAGACCTGACGACATTATCCACCCAAATTATATATTTTGGGTCCAGAGCCATATCGCACATCGCTACTGGCAGGGTTTGGGGTCTGTATATAAGGCACACCACTATCACCCTAAGCTATCGATGGTTATAGATGTGGGCATATAATATTTCAAGTCTGGCCTAATGGTCGGACATGAGTTTTCCAGTATATTGTTTTGTTTTTCGAAAAACATTGAAGCCCCAATTTTTCAAAGTGAAGCCTATAATTTCCGACCCACAGGGGCTATTAACCTCAGCACATATGTATTTCGGGTCCACCACCCCCTTCACTTATCGCAATTGGTCGAACCCAAGGATCATATATAAAATACAATGCGATATGACGGACTAGTTGATCCTATTAAACATAATATATATATTATCGGGTCTGCACCTGCCCCATCACAAATCGCTATCGGTAGAGTCTAGCGCTCATGCATAAGGTGCAATACCATATGGTGGAGCCGATAATGGTTATAGATCTGGTACATAATTTTTGAAGTCCACCTTACAGTCCGTCTATTGTTTTCTCGTGTTCTCTTGTGCATTCGATAATATGCTACGACTGGGGTTTTCAAAAGGGAAAGCTTATGTTGTGGATGTGAAGGGATTATAATACACAACTCATAAGATTTTAAGTCCAGCTGTATGGCCTGACCACGGGGTTTTCTTTGTTTTCCGTGTCAAGTCCCTCCACTATTGATCTATCCTTTGTGGATCCAATGGTTCACGTGGATTTTGGGTGAATGAGTTGCTCGAGGAATACCCACCCAAAAAGCAGTATCCTCTTTCCTCATACCTGCTACGTGTCAACTGAAGAGTGGAATCAGAGGCCTTCCTCGCAATAACAGTTACCACTTAGACCCCTTTCGAAATACAACTTGGGGTACGGGAAACCACTTCCTCCCTACGTCATTGATCTTTTTCCTTTCAATGGATTTACTCTTAAACACCAGTCTCTCTGCCCTTCGCTGAAGCAATGTGTCACCTAGAATGTTTAAAGTCTAGATTTCTGATATGGTTATGTGTTATGCAATCTTCTTCAGTATAAAATAGATTTTTGCTTGCAGGACTTAATCAATGCATGGGTTAAAAGCTAGGGGGTGATTCTTTCACGCTTGTTCGTTTTGAGGTTATAAACACTTAATGAAGGCAAGATTTGTGTTTTTTAAGCATTTTTATCATATTTGCATAATCATAGCTGATATGAATTATTTATGCAGGAAAATTTGAGCAAACCTGGTAACGGATAAATGTAAGTTATATCAATATGACACCTCTGCACCACTGGTGTCGATATTGCAAAACACACTCTGTAAAAGGGAATACAGACCGCCATAGTGCATAATGAAGACACTCCCTTAGTTCAGTAGAAGCACTCATGATAGCGCTAATCCATCAAGATGTAATCACTTCCATATACATCTGAAAGCATGCTAGATGTGGGATGATGAGCGCAACATCTTCAGTTTCCTTCAAGAAATGATAGAGAATAATAGCCACTCCACATAGGTGCAAAGAAATGATACGCAGTCTTTCCTTGTTCCAAAGGCATCCATTCATTCCCCCAGCAAGTAGAACGCTCCACCAAAGGTGACTTCGATGTGTCAGCAGTTTCACCAACCGTTCTCATCTGTATATTCTGATTTGTGTAATGAAAAGATGGGAAATGAAAGGTCATGGAAAACTGAGGGTCATTCCCTGCTGTATAAGTATTACCTCCGGATAGGAGAGTAGGGCTTTTTTTTGGAGAAAACAACTTTTATTTATTGTGAATAAAGAGTACTATTTGGTTCAATAAGGAGCCTATTGTTTTAGATTTATTTCCCTTTTCTCTCATATGTTTAGAATTAGTGTGTTGTTGCTGGTATAAAGACAAATGTGATTTTATTTTTGCATATTCATAACTAGTAGTTCATGGTTATTCTTGGTTATTTGAATGTAATTCAATAGCATTGATAATTCATGAAAGGTTGTTGATTCCATCCTTTGTTAAACATCAGTCACAAGTGTTATTTGTATGGAAAGGAATGTATATTCCTCTATAAGTAATTGGATTTCGATTAGGATTTAATACAACCTTGTTCTTATTTCGACCATTAATTGATTCATCTAGATTTGGAATTCATATATTATTTTTAACCTCCTTTTGTTTTGGCCCTGCAGGATAGATTAGGATAGTTAGGACAAGATTAGAGTAGTTATAAGTAGTGTAGGTAGGACTTGATACACATAGGTTAGCTATTTTTTTGTTGATTTAATTGAAGTCTTCCTCCAAGAAGCAATATTTCAACACATATAGTAGTTTACGGGATCCTCTAAAACCCATTGGAGCTAGCCATCCCAAATGAAAGAAGATCTTATTGGGGTCTGTGATTGGGTTAGTTCCCCTTGTTGGTATAGCGAAAATCCACAATGTCGACAGGGTCTTATTCATTATTTGATAAGTTATTGAATGGTTCTGTGAATGCATGGGCTAACTAGTGTTTTTCTAGCTAGTTTGAGAGGGAATTAACCCTTGTTGATGATTCCATGATGAAGTTAAGGAGACACTGAATAAGTATACATTCAGAAGCTATAGTTACTATGTTTACCATTTGTTTGACAAAATGTTCTCGTGTTTAGAAACTTCTGAGAAATATCTAGCATTAGTACTTGTCACAATGGTTTTTCTTCACCTTAGACTTGATTCAAGAAAGCTATAGGTTGTTCTTGGTAGTGGCTTATCGGCTAGACCTAAAAATGTGGCACTGATTTCATGGCCACATGCATGGAACTAGAAAAGTTTGGCTGCAACTGCATGGAGGGAGGCTCGTAGATGTGGTTGGATCCTTCCAAACACACTCATAGTGGGTTATGCATTCAGTTGAGCTGTGACATTTGGTAAAAATAAATTCCAACTCAAGGTCTGATAACCAACCATTGTGGTTTGATACCTAGGTGGTCTGGTTTTCCTGAGAGGTTTCAATAAGTTTCTAGTTAGTATACCCCACTTCCATAACTATAACTTGGATGTTGGGTCATGCCATAATAACTCTTAGCTCATGTTTACCTTGACATCTTATAAAAGTGGGTAAATGTGTGATGGGGTGTTACACCACACTTGTTAACCCATGCATTCATATAACCTTGAATCGTGAACGAGATCCATAACAAGAGCGCATCATTTAACCATGCCTATAACTAGAATTTAACCAAAATGAAGCCATGCAAAACTAGTCATAATATCAACACAATAACCAATACATGTACTCATTATTCTCAATGGGAATCAATACAAAAATAGATATGCAAATGCCAACCAAGTCATGGAATTCCACGTACCACCTGACCATATATAATGTGGAACCAAATATTTATTTCAACCAGTCACCCCTGTGCCATATTCCAAGAATGAATTTGGAATCTCATGGGATAAACCAAAACAAAACCAGCCAGGGATTCTAGAGCCTAAACCACCTCAACCCTTAGCCACAGTGATTTCACCTAAACTGGTCCAGAAATCACCAAACCAACACAAGCTTGGATGCCTTATAAATTTTTCACCATTCCTAGAGAAATTTTCCTATCTCCACCCACCTATGAAGGGCTTCCATGAGAAAACCATCTCCACCACTACCCTTGGGATTTTCCTAAGACCACCTCACCTGGATCCAAAATCTTTTGGAAATCGAAATCTGAACCATGAATGAATCCCATCACACCATGGCTATCTAGGAAATGGCAAGGAAAGGCTAAAATCACTATTAATCTAGGAAAATCCCATTCCATAGAAATCAAATAATCATATAAACTAAATATATGCGCCATGCATTCAACTCCCAGCAAGGAAATCATATATGCAACCTGTTACCTAGAAACTCTTCCTACTCTAGTTTTTCTTCCAATATTATCCTTGTGCTCCCTTTATTTCCTTTTCTTGCTTGCTTAATTTCTTGTCCTCCACTTCCTTTTCTAGTCCCTTTCTTTCTCTTTCTTTCCTCTTAGAGCTCTCTTTCTGAAATTGATCCAAAGATAAAACTGACAAAATTTGTGAATTGTTTCTCTGATGCCTTCTTATCATTGATGTCTAGTCTCTTCCTTTCCTTTTTCCTTTTTTATTTAAGTTTCCTATAATTTCTCTTCAATTTCCATTTCATGCATATTTGTGTCTCCTCATCTCCCTTTTCTGATATTTTCCTTTTTTCCTTGAATTAATTGCCTTATATTGCCTTTTGCCTTTGCCAATGCCTTTTTCAATTTGCATAGTCATTAAGTAACCACAAGTGATGCCCACTATAATGTTTCCCCCTCCATTCAACTTGGAATATGTGTCCCATGACCTTGGTTTCATTTTTTCCCTTTAATGTCCTTTATTACACAAAACTTTAACCCATGGCTGTTACAAAATCCTTCCTTACCATGGATCTAATACGAGAAATGTAACGAGTATAAATTTGGTGACCTTCCAATTTCCTTTGTACAATTATTCAAAGGAATGGCTTCAAAATACTAGTTAGAAATTTTGAGCTAACATGCAGTTGAGTAGTAAGTTCTGCCAAAGAAATTTCGGCTAGAGAGTCCCAATAGGCAATTAAGAATATATTTCCCCAAACTAGCATTATTTTTTCATTCTTTACATCATTATATTCATCCTATCACTTTACATGACACAAGTCCACTCCCAATACATTTGCGACACAATTTTTTTGCATATGATCGATACATTTCAAACTTGAGATGAGAATATCCATCTACTTCCATTTCAATGACCAAACCATTAATGAGATGCTTTCCATAGAATTTTACACTTGGGAAATATTAATTGGAGGATGCATCTAATATTGTATATTGAGAACACTAACCGGGTGTCCTGGTATTTCCACCCTCTCAAGTAAAATCCTTCCATATGGTGTTTTGCATGTAAGCTTACTAATCATAGTTAATGGTTATAACAACCACTCACATAAATATGAATTTTTGAGCCTCATAATAGCTACTTGACTATGACATAGCTTAAATGACAACATAGACATCGTTGGTGTCACAACCAATGTCCCAAAATATGAATTTTGTTATATCACAAATATCACCATAACACAAAAATATCACAAAATGTACAATTTGATATAAATAAATATAATAAAACCCTTTGTCCATCTTTGACCAATTTTGCAAGACCATCAAAAATAAAGTCCATAAATTATATTATTAGTAGCATTGTATTCACATGAATGAACCACTTTATATAACAATGTACATAATAGTGAAAAATAAATTGGGTTGAAGTGTAGTCCTCTTTTTAAATATTTTATCGAACAATTGGAAAAAATTCTCAAAATGTTTCCTGTACTATTTATATCTTCCCTACAAGCCCAGTGATGTAAGTTCATCCTGATACCATTTCTAATGTCCCTGACCCCTGATCAAGCTATGCTACTAACCCATAAACCAAAATTCACCAAATGTTATGGCAAAAGCACATAATTATAGGTTCTAGTTATTAAACCCTAGCTCGCTTCCTAAACCCCTATACTTTTGTCACCTCGGTGTTAATCCTAAATTTAAATCCATTGAAAAATATGTATGATTAATGAATAATTGGTGCAATACTCAGGTAATTACACATTCACAAGGTAATTAGGGTTTTCAAACCATAATTTCATAGCCATATGCAACAATTATAACTAACACACACTACTACTCTCCTACGTTTGGATACTACCAAATTTGTAGTGAAAACATCAAAAAGCCTAGAAGCTCTAGCACAACCCCAGATTCCTTAAACTCTAGTAGTCACTATTGGTTGTTTGTAGTTAAAAACTCACTATAAATCTATCCTCATACTTATATCAGTTATGCTAAGGAAAAACCCATGCATCTGACACTAATTATTTTGGTTTCAACTATTGGAATCGATTACATGGAAAACCTAGATCAGAGCAACAAGTGAATTTACGTATAAATTCATATAATTGACAACATTAAGCATATCATAATTACATTAATGCATAGTGAAATATTAAGCTCAATAGCACCAAACCCTAACTAGGGTTTGTTGACATAAACATACAGAAAATTGCATCGTGTGGTACTCAAATGTAGCAAACAACCAAATTAGGGTTATTGAGTCTCATATATGCCTATTTTTCCATCACATAGTACCACTATTTCATAACCTAAATTTTGACATTTTTAACTCATTTCATTCCATAATCCCACAACTTGCCTGTATACATATCCTACGCCTCGTGGTTGATTACCATTAGTTTTCTTAGCTTTTCTATGATCAGATATGATTTAGTCATGATTTACTAATGACGATTTTTTTTAAGTTCATTTGTTGTAGGGTTCCACTGCCAAAAACCTTCGCAAGCCTATTGAACTAGTTGCAACAAGTTGTGTACATAATAAATTGTTGTAGGTGAAAATATCCAATTTGGAGCTTCGACATCTTGGCACACTTCGGGGGAAAACCGAGGAAGGTTATTATCTAAAATGATGTTCTAACACCTTCCTATGTGTTGGATTACACCCAAGTCGCACATGTGGGTCTCTAGAAGAAAATCAACAAATTCGCTCAAAATCTGCAGAATTTTCAAAATGAAAAGTTTGACATTGATTTTCATGTAGCTGGAGGCGAATCTCAAGAATATGAGAAAATGGCTTTTTTACCAATATAACAAATTATCTATCACTGAAACTATTTCACAATATTTGATTTGGTTCAAAAGTTACACGCGGGTCTTTAACGCAATTTCGTAAAAAAACATTGTTTTTCCATAATTCTAGAATCTTGCGAAAAGAAACAAATCGCTAACTTGGGGCACACTCTAGGAGGAGATGGAGTTGAATAAGATAAATTTAAGAGATTTTTTGTTTCAACCATGACAAATTATATTCCCTCCAAACCGTTTTCCAAAATCCTCCACGTTTAGGAGGATATGCCAATATCTTTGAGGCCAATTTGTTAAAAATATGCAATATTCTAGAATTAAGGAAAATAGCTGATCCACCTTGTAAATGTTATAAATGGATTAGCCATGTCCTCTGGGAAGGGGGGGAGACAAGGTGTTAACATAAGAGAAAGGATTGATATGATTAAGTTTTACCCTAAACATAATTGAAGGAATGTATGTAAGTGAACTGATGATTTGAATCTTAATACATTTTGACTTTGCCATGAATTCTTTGTAAATGTTATGGTTTTGCTTAATATTTAGGCATTGATTTAGTTTAAACTAGCTCCAGGAGTCGCAAGGGCCCACCACACGTGGAAAATAGTTTCTTCATTTGATCAAAGTTTATAATTTACATTTACAATGTGGATTAGTTTTCGAATCATAAATCTGAATTCATAGTGTGAATTGTATCTCATATTTAGAGCTTTGTATTGTTAGTTTGAGGGACGAATTCTTCTTTGATGATTGTTGCATTGTTGGATTTCATTGAGGTTTCCATTATGTGCTTATGTAATACTTGTGGAGCTATCAACCAATTTAATTCCTATAGATAATATTATGAGGTTAATTACCATGTGCCTAGAAGATTAGTACAATGTTCTGAGTTAGACAAATTGCAATATAATTAATGTAGTAACTCAGTAAGGTACAAGACTGAATTAAGGATTTTCTTTAGATTTAATTACCACTATTAAGTAAAAAACCTATGAATTCTTGCTCGTTGTTGCTAGTACATGAGTGCGAGTAATGTGAAGTAGGTCAAGTTACTCAAAATAGTTTTTATTTGAAGATTGGCCCAGCTGATAGAATTCTATAGTTAAAGGTTCTCTTGTTGTTTGATAGCACGAATGTCTCCTTAAAAAAAACAGAGTGTGAGTTAGGTTCTGTGATCATAGTTCGAATAGTGATTGATTTCATTTCCATTTCTTCTGAAGTTTGGTTATGTTTTATAAGAATAGAGAATGAGTTTGATTGCGTAAGGAGGAATTGTAGTTTGAACATCGATTAGTTTAAGTTTTCAGTGGTAAGTTTAGTTTCCATTTATTTTTGAGTTTTGGTTGTAAACTCGTCATTCTATAATTAAACAAGTCCTGAAATATTATGTTTTGTATGAATGACCAATAATGACATGTTGACATATTGGTGCTTGTAGCTTAGTTCTTAGATTAGTTTGAATTATTGTTGCCTTGTTTCATGCACCGGGGGATTAGAATCAATCTTGTTCGGATTTTTTATTTTCCTTAAGTTTAGAATTGCTTGAATTAGAATTAGTTTTGTTTAAGATTGAAATTAGAATATTCTTGATATTGAATGATAATTAGTTTTGTTTGATTTTAGATTTCTAAAATTTATTGTTTGACTTGCAGTTAAGTTTTTTTTGCGTTGAGATTAAGTTTGATTGATTTACTTTACTTAGATTCAGATTAAAATTGTTTATTTTCATTGTGTACTTAATCTAGAAATAGGAATTTCATGTTAATTTAGGTTAGATGCTCTGATCCTATGTTACCTGTGCTTGCGCCTCCAAGTCTTACAACCCCGAATTCATAACTTAAAGTTGGAATTATAACACATATAATTTCCCCAACATTTTTGGCACCGTTTCCGGGGAGGTGCAAAAATGATTAGAGCATAGTTATTTTCACAAGTTCTCAGTGTGATCTTAGTTACAAGGTAACTAGAGGGCGAAGATGACGGTAATACATGAGTGAAGAGCCATGCATCCACTTTGGATTGGGGTCACTCAAAGTCTAGTTGTCCAAGTAAGAGAGGATTTCAAGTTTGGTAAGTTTTATTGAAATTAGTAGTTTTTATTCATTTAGATTAAAATTCAAGCTCTTTAAAGAAAAAACATTTTTGGGGTGTTGTAAGAACCCCTTGGTACTAATACATGTTGTGAGATAGGGATCATCAAATAGCAGGAGAAATTCAAGAATGATTGAGAATCTTTAAGAATGTCCCTCGAAGCACTTTCTCAAATCCTAGAAGTAGCTGGGGTATTCACTTCTCAGGAAGAGTTCATCCTAACCACATTCACGAAATTATCTATCTTTCCAGAGCTAAAAGAGGGTTTGGAAGTCTCCCTTCATTCGTATTTCCTATCTACCAATGATATCGAGAAATCATGCACAAAATATGATGCGGAGCATCCAGTTGAACCTGAAATCGAAGTACTTTCACCATGCCTAGCAACAAGCCTTATATGCATTCTAGAGACTAATTATCCAAGTTTGTCTAGCATGACCAAGGAGGACTTTCAAAGTGGTCCAAATGAAGAAATGGGCCAATACCACTAGGATTAATTTGAGAATTGACTCCAAATCATAATCGAGTCAAGGTACCACTCTCATTTTCAAATACTCTTTGTATCACATTTTTCAAAACTGTTGATTTTTCATGCTCATGTACCTTCTAAAGTTTATATGTTAAATTTGATCATGAATATATCCTTGTAACTAATCCACATATGTATTCATTAGAAGTTTTCTTGAGCTTGAAGGAGGAAAAATTTTCTCCAGTATAGTAGGAAAGTTAGTGTTGTAATAAATAAATAAATGGAAATAGTAAAGAGAAAAATAAGTCCTTTTCTGAAAACCAGTTTGTCTAGCACAACTTGACGGGGACTTTCCTTGAAAACCAGGTAACTGGTGGGCAAAGCTCCAAATAAAGTTTGTAAATTTGTATCAGTTATTCAAATAATGTACCTTTCAGTTAATTATGTTTGTACTCGAGTTGGTTGATGTGGGATCCCTTAAGACCCACCTGCCAACAAGCCTTGTCCCATCGACATCAACAAACTATCTAGGACCAAGGTTAGGGTTAGATAAGGTACCTAGGAGCTTGCATGCCTTAATGACAGGTATCCTTGTCATATACAAAGGAAATACATCAATGTTTCTAGGTGGATGAATTTCACAGTCCATTATACTTTGGCAAATCCATTCATGGCCAGAAGAATGTACCTAGTGCCTTGATTCCCATTGACATCAAAGATGGAATATCTAACATTGGCTAACGACATCCTCAATGGTCTGTAATCTAATGATTCTTGCTTATGTTAGACATTGACACCGTTAGCCTTATTGCCATTTGGCCCCGAAATGAATCCAAATATGCTCTTTAAGCCTTCAAAAGACAACAAAATCCTGCCAAATATGAAAACCAGCGCAGGAGAAGAGCCCTTGGAAGGGTGGAAAAGCACTATCAGGAGGCTAAAACACATAAAAATAGTGAAAACCCATGTATCAGAGGCATACACAGTCAAACGCACAGCAGCCATTAGATCTGGCTGCTCAACGACCTAGATCTAAGTGGAAAATCACAATCGGCCAACACAGAGGACTTAAGGTTGGGCGGAAGACACCACCAATCAGCAATATCCGATGATTGAATCAATGGGTTGCAATCGGTGGGGGAAAATGGTAGATTAAGGTCGGACTGTGTTAGGCCCCTATACTACTAGAGTAACCCCTTATTGTTATTAGTACAACCCACTTATTATATTGATGTACCCATGTAGCACCCATATTGTTACTATTGTGCCCCATAGAAGCCCACTA
>APFE030424213.1:0-19101 GCA_000404065.3 Pinus taeda
GTTAGGTCGGCTGGGTTATATTGTGACTCCTTAGACTCCTATATATAGAAATGAGGTTTTTTCATTTGTATCATCAAAGAATTGTTCATTTATGTAATGTAAAGGAGGTTTCCCCCTTGAAGAGGCTGAATTCTAAGGCGTTGATCTGTCTTTTCTATCTTTTCTTGAGCTGGTTTCATAACAAGTTTTGTTTCATTTCAATTTGTAACCAATGTGTGAGGATAAAAATCACAACTTGCAAGTATTATTCTTCTGATATATTGTATGAGAAATGATTGAATAAAAAATGGAATACACAGTTGCTTAGCTTCTCACTATTTTTGATTACTCATTTTAGCATAGAAATGGCAATTAACTGTATTAATAGATGTTCTCATAACCATTTCCAAATGATGACAATTCTAACTTAATTGGTTGAATATGTAGCTCATGTAGTGATTGAGCTTACTCAGCATATTGTTAGTATTACAAACTGTCATATTTTCTTTTCTGTTTCAGGTCATTACTTAGTTGCATCACTTGGCATTCCAAAAGATTATTTCAAGGAGATTGATTCTATCATGTTCCAAAATTGAATGGTTGAATGGCTAATGAATGCAATTATTGAATTACCTTCTACATCAGTATTACTTTTGGTTGTAAAAATTAGATCCATGGATTAGGACTAAATGGTAGATTAGGACTAAATGGTAGATTAAGACTAAATGGTAGATAAGCTAGATGCTCTGTTTCTCTTATTAGGTCCTAACTAGTTAAAAATGATTGTTAGTCCATTTTAGGAGTTTAGACTAACTTAGGAACCTATCCTTTCTTTAAAAACTCGTTAGATCCATGTAAATCTCTCATAGACTGTATATTCTTAGACATCAAAAAACATAAATCCCCCAAAACAAACATAAAATACAAAACAACGAAGTAAGAGAAAAGTTAACTAAGCACATATAGTGCATCACATTTCATCAGTCTACAAACCCCAGTTGATCATTCATGCAAGAAATTTAGGACACTAATAACCTTGGCAGTTGTGAAATTGTTCAACGATTCCGTCACTTTATACTTCTCCGAAAAATGACTGTCATTTCATATTGCAACCCTATGATGTACATTCTCACGAAACAACTACTAAGGGGCAAATACCTAAAGTGGATAGTCATTCTACAAGAGTTTGACTTGGAATTTGAAAAATCCAATTCAAATAAATCCTTGATTTTCGCTGAAATAGTGTGTGACTTTCCCCATACTGATATAGAAACTGTAGCAGAAGATTCTTTTGCTGACAAATCTCTCTTTCTTATTAGTACATTAGATATGTGGTATGGAGACATCATTATATATCTCCAAACACAATATTTTAGGCCTGAGTTATCCAAAACTGATCATCATCGAATCTGATACCAATCGCAACAACGCAATATCATTGATGATACTCTTTATCATCGTGGTGTCGAATTTGTATTATGACATTGTTTAACTTTTGAAGAAGCCCAAAAAAATTTAAATGATTGCCACTCTAGAGCATGTGATAGTGATATGTCCAGGTATTCTAGTACCTAAAATATATTACGTGCTGGCTATTTTTGGCTATCAATTTTTAAAGATTTCATCACTACAGTCCTCAAATTCCATAATTGCCAAATTTATGATTGCAAAATGCGAGCACCTTCCACTCCTCTTCACCCAATCATAGATGTCGGTCCTTTTGCAAAATGGGGCATCGACTTTGTCACTTGTAACCCTCACTCAGCCGGGGACATGGATATATCATCCTTGCAATGAATTACTTTACAAAATGGACCGAGACGATGACTACATATAGAGACGGCGATGAAATTGCAATTATTTTCATTTTCGATCATGTGATTGCTCAGTTCGGCGTCCCACAAGCTATTGTTACAGACCATGGTAGTCATTTTTGTAACTTTATGATGGTTAAGCTATCCACACAACTTGGCCTGCACCATGATAACTCTACCCCATATTATCCACAAGTTAATGGTCAGGTCAAAGCTGTCAATAAAGTTTTAACCAATAAGATTAAATGGATATTTGGTATGCATAAAGGAAACTGGCACTCTATGCTCTTCTCAGCACTGTGGGCTTACCGTGCTACTATAAAAACATCGACTGTTTTTACCACTTTTCAACTAGTTTATGGTTTGGAATCCATATTACCTATTGAATGTGAAATTCCATCTCTTAAATTAGCTATTGAATTGTTACTTGCTACCTCTACAGACGAAGAACAATTTGTACATTTAGCTCATCTAGATGAAAATCGCCGTAATTCCATACTAGCTAGCAAAGCTCACTAGAAATGTGTCAAATCCCAATATGATCAAAACATTAATGCGCATACATATTTAGAATCTAACCCAGTCTTAGTCTATTATCAAGCTCATGACAAGCTAGGTGCAAGGAAATTTGAGCCCATGTGGCATGGCCCTTACATCATAAAACATGTATTAGCCAAAGGTTCCTATGAGCTGGTTGATTACGATGGTATTCCTTTGGGAAAGTCGAGAAAAGGTCTTTACCTAAATAAATATTTTTCATAAAATTTTGGTGAAGATTTGTACATTATTGACCATTTTTTGTGATAATTATTGTTTTTACATTTTTTACTATTTCTCCTTCTTTTCTCGTTTTTACACCCTATTTGTAGAGGTCGACGTTTTCTCTAACTTACATTGGCTTTGTCGATGAGGCTCTTCGTAGTACTCTGAATTTATCTTCTACAACCAGGGTTATCTATTCACCTAGTGACGAGCTATTCTCTATTCACATAATATGTCTCGATCAAACAACGAACAATATAGCAGAATATAGCGCATTCATTGAGCTATTAGTTGATGCCATTACATTTGGTATCTGGCATTTGATCATTAGGTTAGATTCACGACTCGTATTATTAGATTTAAACATTGTCTATTCAATAATGAGTCCAACCATGTTAAGGGTGTTTTTACGAGTCCGTATTTTTGAAAGGAAATTTGATTATATCGAACATCAACACATTTTGAGATATTCAAACACATTGATAGATGCATTGGTGAATCATGTGTTAAATATACATTTGCAACATTTGTAAGTTAAAAACAATATTCATTCATACATTGATCGAGATAAACATAGATAAAAGTAGTAGGTTTTTATTTAAAATAGAGTTTGGGTGTGTCTACAAAATATGTCATCCAAGGACATAAAGGCTCCGTGGCCTTTTATTTTCTGAATATGCCGACACAAAAAAGTCATAAATGGTCCTAAACTAGAATATCTAGGCATGGTGATGCTCATGATAACACACAATAACAAAAGAAACTTGATGCAGAAAACGTCTGAGAGGCCCTAGAACCCAAACTACATGCCTCTGATAGGTGTGTGAAATGTCATCAACTCCAGTCTCTGGGATATTGGCAGTCAATCTCTCAAGTTTGTGCTCCAACACTGCTAGGATGTCATCTTCTTTTGGGTTTGCTACCGCAGCTACTATAGGCTGCTCACCTCATCTATCTTACCATCTCATCCCGACTGGTCAGGTTGGACCCACATCTTCACATGCATTTCGGATAATTAGCCTTTGAAGACAAAAAACACTTAAAATTTCAAAAAAATTGAAAATATGTCAAAATGAGAAAATTCTTACCTAGATCACCCCACTCATCTCCGTCTTGAAATGGGATATTAGGATCACATCGGTAATCCATCCTGGCATACGGAAAATCCTCAATCAAAACAATTTGCTGGCCCAGCTAGTCAAAAAAATATGTTGTATACCTCAGTACAGGACCATCACCTCCATGATGTGCCATCAGTGCAACCCACCTCATCAAGCAGGGATCCCTTGAACCTCCCTCGTCTTCCAGAATCTGTTATGGCCGAATAATATGAACCCTATCTAGGCACAAAAAAAACGACAATGACATCATAACAAAAACATTTCAGTTTACCATTCTTGCACCTAGTCAACTAGCCCTTCATGTTTACCACTATTGCCTCCCACGAGTTGTATATTGTGGATTCCCAACATTCCAGTATCGTTTTCATATGTTCCCATGTGGCTAGATGAAGGGCAACACTGCCACATAGTCTGCAAACAGTGAAAGCAATGGACTTCAAGGGTTAAAGTTCTATGGACTAAATGTCAATATATCCATCTTTGGGTGGTGAACCCTTGCAAAAGAACTGTAGATATCCATCACTAGTATCTCCCCCTGCTCTTGATCCAAATAGTGAAAGATCAGCTCCCCGATGGGACAACCCAATCAGAAAATAAATGTCATAAACATCAATGGTGAGGCGGTGATCAACAATCACAAAGCACTATTCCTGGACATTCTAGATCCTCACCAACCATGCCATTAGATCTACTTGGTATTTCATCCCAGGGATAAGACAATATTTCAAGAGGCCACAAGTCCTGAGAGCCTGCAAAGTGGCCAGATCAGCCAAAGCAGCCAAATCATTGGCCTCATGCTCTCTTTCCCTCCACTCCATTTTCGAGCAATCAAATGACCTTAAATGACCATTTAAAATTCGTTAGAGGAATTTTTAAAACTCATTTAATGTTTTTTGGGGTTAAAAAGTTCTTTTAAAATTATCCCCCGGGGCCTGTGTGACCACCCTTTTATGGACAGAGTGCAGCTATGAGGAATTTTCCAGAATAATTCCGCGTAGGCCGAGATTTTCCGTATGGAAAATTTAATTGGCCTGCGTGGGCTCGATTGAAGGAAACCCGCGTAGGGCCGAGGGCGCATTTTTGAACAAATATTTGTCCCAAAAAACCAAATGAAAGCTTAAAATGAAAAAATAAATGGATAAAAAGCTAAGTTATGGAGAGATTTTCTACTTGGAGGAAACGATGCATGATTTCGTCCACTGGTTGGCTCAGAACCAGTCCTGGAAATTCGATGGTAAAAACTCCTCTCTCTACTCTGAACTGGTGAAAATGCAAATGGTGAAAAAAAAATTACTTTTTCTCACTTTTATAAGTTTTTTGAGCTTAAAAATATTATTTTTATATTTTGAATCTTTTTTAGAGGGAAAACACCCTTTCGAGTAGTTATTACAGGTTATTGAGTTTAAATGTGGAGGATCATATATGGAGTAAAGATAAATCATTTTCAACATTTTAGCAGACTTTTATCGCTTTTTATGCTCTTAAAAAATTATGAAAAGCAAAAATCATGAAGTATTCTTTTAAGCCCTTTTCAAACTTTCTCAAAAACAAAAAGATTGTCGAGTACTTGCCTGTTCAAACTCATAAAAGTAAATGAACAATCGTCCCTTCAATATAAGTTTACCCCTTTTACGGACTGAGCCGGGACCATTTACGAAAAAGGTATACATTGATCAAACATGGTCAATAGAGTTATCCCTTGTATTATTTTATCCCTTTTTGGACCAAAGAGACTAAATTGATAAAAAGAACCTGATGGAGTCTACCTACATTTTTCTTTTGACTCTCTAAAAATGAAAAATGTCGAGCTTTACTTCCTCCAGGCTCATTAAAATTTTATGGTTAAAGATCTAGATGAGTTTTCTTTTTGTGTCTTTTTCAAACTCTTAAAAGAAAATGACATCGAGCTACCCCTTTATTGGAATCGTAAAAAATTAAACCGTATAGGACTCGTTAAGCATAACGAGACCAAACCATTCTTTCTTAGGTTCTGTTAAAAATACTTCGATGGACTCATCCAAAGGATGACCTTACACTCCAAGCATATGTTATTCTCCTCAAGCTTCTAAAAAATAAATAGGTACTTGCCAGTAATGGTGGGGGGAAATTGGGGAAAGTGTCCATTTTACATCATCATTAAAAGGTAGCATGTCGCTCTTGAACACGGTACTCTGTCACATTCATGTCTGTGTTGGGAAATCCATTTGCCTTACAGTTAATCAAACATCATTGAAACTATGCATGGTTTTAAGTATTATTGTTGAGTCAAATTCTTCCAAATCATTATACTGTCGTTATGTGTTTAAGAGAATTTCAACCTTGGTTCAAATCCCTGTGTAAAATCATTTCCTTCATTCGTATCGGCCATCCTTAAGTCAGTCCTTGCAAACTATTTTTAAAACTTGACATCATGTTTCGTGTCGTAGTCTTTCCTACAACGGATCACTTCTTATCGACTTTAGCTCATTATCTAGGAAGTTGATTTAGAAACCTTCAATACCTTGAAGTCTGCATGCCTTAATGGCAGGTTTTTCACTTTCAATGATAGGTTCCCATCATTAGACTTTGATTGAATGATTCTATGAGTGTTCAAATTCAGATCACATATTCGCACTTCATAGATTGTACTCGGAGTACCTTGAGAACCATTTTCATTATTGGTGGTTTCTCTCGTACTTGTTAACGGTTCACATCATTGACGAATAATCAAGTGCTTTCTTCCATGTTTGACTTTGAGACATTTAGTTTATGAGAAAAGTGTTTCGGCGTAAATCACATCAAAAAACATTTGTCGACACATTTCGAACCAACTAGTCTGGTTCATCATTAGGACAAGTTGAAGAGCCAGATCATGGCTACATAGATCATCCAATGGCTAGGTTTGACCATCAACGACTATAATAGACCCAAAATAGCTAGATTTGTTTAATTATATTAAGATGTTAAAACAAATATTATTATAATATTTATCATGTGTTATTAAGTAAAAAGTTGATAACTAGAAGGGAATTAATATATAATAAATAATATTATATTATTATTATAATAATGTTCTTTGAACAGACCTGTGGTGTTGCCATGGGCTCACCCCTATCCCTATTGTTGCTAATCTTTTTATGGAAGATTTTGAAACCAAGGCTTTAGCCTTGCCCGGTCTCCTACCCAAGATTTGGAAAAAGTAAATGCAGTAGAAGGGAATTAATATATAATAAATAATATTATATTATTATTATAATAGCGTTCTTTGAACAGACCTGTGGTGTTGCCATGGGCTCACCCCTATCCCTATTGTTGCTAATATTTTTATGGAAGATTTTGAAACCAAGGCTTTAGCCTTGGCCGGTCTCCTACCCAAGATTTGGAAAAAGTATGCAGATGACACTAATGTCATCTGGTCCCATGGCTAAGAGGAGTTAGATCTCTTCTTCAATCATCTCAACTATCAATCCTCCGCCATTAAGTTCACCATGGAAGAGGAAGTCAATGGTTTCCTCCCTTCCTTGATATTCTTATTTGAAAGAATAATGATGGTTCCCTCTCCCACCAAGTGTTTCGGAAGAAAACACATACGGAGCAATATCTTCATGCTAGTTCCCATCATTTCCCATCTCAAAAATTGGGCATTCTTAACACTCGCGCTACTTGTGCCCTAATGATTTCTGATGATAAGGGCTTCAATAAAGAGAAATCCCATCTCTTTAGTTTCTTTGTGGAGAACAATTATAGTAGAAACCTTGATCAGAAGGCTTTCCTTACGAGTCCCAGGTGTCCATCTTCCCCTTGTCCAAGGAACCACTGATAAGATTGCTCGGATTCTTAAGAGACATAATATTCCCTCAAGCTTTAGACCCCTGAACACCATTCGTAAATCCCTCCGATCAGTGAAGGATCCTATTGACCCTAAGGAAATGAAGGGTGTCTACATTACTCCTTGTTCGTGTGGGACCCCGTATATTGGGGAAACAAGACTCTCTATTAATCAAAGGATTAATGAGCACATAGCAGACCTAAAGCATGTGAGAACCAAGTATTCCATACTAGCAGAGCATGTGGAGAAAATCAAGCTTCACGTTTCTATTGAAGAGGCCAAGGTTATTGCTAAGGTTGCATAGTTCCATCACCGAAACTTTAGGGAAGCAATTGAGATTGAAAGAAGGCCAAGAAATCTCAATAGAGAAGACAGCTGGAAGATCAGTAGTTGTTGGATCCCTACACTCTCTTCCTAGTCGTGTCTTCCCCCTCCTCCCAACCCTCTTTTATTGACTTTTTTCTAGCTTTCTAGGTTTCCCCTTATTATCCCTTATCTTTCTTTATTTAGTCGTAATTTCTTCTATCCTCTTGGGAAATCTCCATTGGTTTATTTTATTTTATTTTAGTAATAGTCCTGTTCATGACTCTCTTGAATAACAAAACTGTCAACTTTTCTGATATAGTTATATTTAAATTACCATACCTTTAATAATATTACTAATATTATAACATTATTATATTAATATAATCAATCCTTGCTTGTACTAACACCCCTAGAACTATTAATATATGCTCCCATTAGATAACTTCACTAATAAATTGATAGTAATTAGTTACCCTAACCATCAATAATAATTCTAATATTTTTATCATAACAAAGTGCAATAATAACTAATATTATTTTTAATATTAATTCCATATGATTACTAGTTCTACTAGATTAATATTATTATAAAATTATTTCCCTTTTTCATGTTTAATTTGAATAACCTAGTACAAATAATATAAATAGGAATTAATATTATTATATTTATTTACCTAGATCTAGTAAACTCTTATCCCCATTGGATAAACTTCACTATTAAAAAACAATAAAATAAAATAAATAAATAAAATAAAATAAAATTAATAAGAAGATTATTATTGTAATGTTATTATAATAATAATAATATTATTTATAATAATATTAATTCACTCTATTTATAACTTTTACTTAATAACACATGATAAATATTATAATAATATTAGTTTTAACATTTTAATATAATTAAACAAATCTAGTCGTTTCTGGGTCTATTATATCCGTTGATGGTCAAACCTAGCCGTTGGATGATCTTCTCTCCCTATTCAATACGTAGCCATAATCTGACTCTTCAACTTGTCCTGATGATGAACCACACTGGTTGGTTCGAAACATGTCGACAAATGTTTTTTCATGTGATTTACGTCGAAACACTTTTATCATAAACTTGATATGGATCACAGAAACCTTTATTCAACATTCGAGACATTCACTGGCATGGTTAGAATCGTACTATGGATCGAGAGATGGAGATCAAGACCTTAGATCTAGTTTCATCAATCCAGGTTGCGATGAGATTTTATATTCATGATTATGTAGACAGATGGTTGTTCCCATACTGTGTCTACCATCTATATGATCTTAGTTTTTCCATGCTTGTTCATTGAGTTCACTTTACTCTGTGTATGGGAATGCCCACCTCAAAGATGTTTTTTGATATATATTTTGCATTGTGTTCTCTTGAATGTCCCTTGCAGGTTTTCGGCCATTTCCTCTGATCTGATCCTTGGAATGAGAAAGCACTTCAACCTTTAAAGTTATTTTTCAAACTTCGCACTTTAGGGGGAAATCTATTACATGTCAATTTGTCGCCATGACACTTGATCAGTTTATGGATATTTTTACCATCCGTGAACACATTGAAACCAGCTTCCTTAGAAGTCAAAAAACTCAAAATATGTTAATGTACATGAGAAATTTGGATAAAATATCCCTTACACCTTGTTAAGTTCCATTTTCGCCGATTTCTCTACAGTTTCCCACACATGTGCTGAAATTGACTCTGAGAACTGCGTAGAGTTGCGCTCTGTCTCCAACTATAAACCCGTGCAAGTGAGTTCTAGAAAATAAAAATAAAAAGTACATTCTAAAAACATAGTTGGTCGAATATTTCCCAACTGAATGCTTCCAAGTGATGATTATTCGAACTATAACCCTCATAAGATGCATCTACATCCCTTTTCTCAGGTAACCTAATCCTTCATTAAATGAGGTTCATCCTCTTCTTAGGGATCTGAAACTTCCCCCTCTTTGATCTATAAAAGGATTATAGGGTTGAGGGATGAAGGAGGTCAGAATTCAAAGAATACAAACTTATGTTGTTGGTTTGAGATAGGAGAGCTTGTCATATGAGGAGGAGATTGAAGGCATTTGGGAGGGACCTCTCAGAATCAAGGTGAATGTTGTAAGCCTCCTCTTATCTTCTGATTAATACAAATGAGCACTTTCTCCCATTGATTTTGTCTTTTGTGAATGATTAATAGTTTACAATTGTTTATTATATTCATTAAGGAAAATTAAATCCCTAATTTCCTTGATCATTAGGCTAAGTTGTTTGAATTATTATATCACACGTGATTTTGATACTTTTATGGTTTATGTTTGCAGATCCTATCAAGAATTGAAGAGCTGCATCAAGTCACAATAAGGGATCTTCGTCTGGCATTTTGTGAAATTGGTAAGAGGTCTATCCATTAGCTCAACTACTGATAATTCAGACAAGTTCAACTTAGGAAAAGAGTCAGTTCATTTGTCATGATTGTTTCTAGTTTCCATTTAGGATCTAGGGAGATTTCTCTTGTCTGCAAGAGGGATTTTTCAGTGTAACAAGAGCATTCTGCTAGAGGTAGTCTCCAGGTGAAGCTCCTCACTTGTGAGCTGTATAGTTTGAGAATATATCTTGTTTTCTTCCAACTTTAACCATTGTAATGTAATGCTTAACATTTTAACTAAGCTAAATTACATAAAAAAAATAAAAATAAAAAATTAAATTAAATAAAAAGATTAATGTAAGGTAATGTAAACATTTTAACTTGGTCAAAATAAAATTAAAAAAAAATGAAAATGAAAAATAACCCTATAGCAATAAAATAAAATCGGCCCATGATATTGAGAACGCATGGTATTCATGTGGAAGGTAGCATATTTAAAGGGGGGAATTAAATCAGCCTAGATCCATCTTAACTCTGGATCTGCAAAGCCTAGAGAGGGACCAAATCACTTAGACAGGGATCAAATCTGTTGATATGAAAAACTTTTTTAGAGTGAAAAGAGATTTGACCACTCTATGCTTGGTAGATCTTGAGTTAAGATGGATCTACACTGGTAATAATAAAGTTAAATTTAGTTAGTTTTTATGGTATTTTTATTTTTTAACATGGTGAGATGTGTAATGAAATAAGTGTTTTGATGTTTATTATGGATTATGGATTGATGTTTATCTACATTTATGATCAATTTAATTTATATGACTACCCTAGTTTGTAAAATTTCATTCACCAATCATTAAGGAGGTCAACTTAAAAGATAATTTCCTATCAAACTCCAACTCTATATGCTTCAAATGATGTTAAATGCTTATAACACTTTACAATAAAATTTTATAATTAAACCTCTATATAAAAACATGTCAAATATTTGGGTAAATGGTGTGGAATGAAATAATGCTTTTAAAAAACGTTTAACCAATACACTATCTATTATATCACATTATTTCATCAAATAATATTTATGCAATTGCCATATATGGGTAAGTGTTATAGTCAAGTAAGCTTGAAAATATCTAATAAAAATTGTGTACACAAAATTTTATTATATAAAGGATAATGTAGCCTTTTAATAAATTTATATATTTATAAAAAGGTATATATATAAATTTGTATTTTCATTTTTTTTCAAAACTAAGTTTAAATATAATTTTGGATTGATAAGCATATTTTTAATGATGCATTTTAGTTTTTTTGTCATAGTATTTAATAACAAGTACAATTATTCATTTTAATAGTATTATGTAAATGTGAAAATGTAAACATGTACTCACATGGTGCCATTTGTTATTTAATAATTTGCATGGTAATTTCATAATTGTACTAGGTAAATATGGAAAGATAAACATATATTTAGAGATAAAACCTAGTTAATATTTAAAATTCAATTCATTGATGTAGATGACAAATCCAAAATATGCAAATATCTTTCATTTAGGAACATAAGATTAGTACAACCATATTGTTGAGTTATTGTCGTTGATGTCAAAACAATGGTTAAGCAGGGCCTTGAAGTCAGAAGAAAACCCTAATGTAAATATGGTTAGGAGCATATTAGTGGCCACCTACCTATTCCACCTAGACCTCTAGTTGGTTTCATGTGTTTTCTTGTTTATTTCAGCATTTACTATCTTTAGTAGTTTTGCGGGTCCTGAATTTTCAGAGCCATTTTGACCCCCTAAACGATTTTTTTAGGTCTGCTACAGGCACATAGTCATAGGCAAGGGCATTCCACAAATCCTGTAGTACTTGGGAAGACCTTTCCAACAAGGTATCATATGCACCAAACAGATATAATATGACAAAGTTATAACCCGGGGAAGTTGGTTGCCCAACTAACCCCAACAGGGCCCACAAACTCTTGGCGTTACATCTCCTAGGGTTAGGGTTTTGGTTTTTTAGGGTTTTTTCTTGTTGTTTAATAATAAATAGACCCTTAAGCCTCATTGTAACATTGTTCACAGGCATGTAGCCACCACATCTCTTCTTAGAGATAAGCTACCATTGCCCAAGCTAGTTTATTTACATTATGTTTTTAAGCATATTTTAGTATTCTTGTATTAATGAAATGAAGTGTTATTTATTATACATCTCTGTATTTATGGTTATATCTATAATTTGTTGTGTTCTTATTTAATTTTGGATCATTTCAAATCAGAATGCACATTTCCATCCTTGGTACCCTTCCACTCATCCATCATGGCCCAAACATCCTTGTTGGGCTTATGCTCCTCAGTATCCTCCTCATCATATTAACCCTCCTTTCCAGCCATATCCACCTCAATCTTCCTAATGGGGCAACCTCTCACCAGGGTGGAGACCTTAAACAACCCAACCTCCTGCTTTATCTCCTCCACCTCAACCTTAACCTCAATGACAACTCCATCACCATACCCCACCTAAGCAACCCAAAATTCCTACTCAACTCAACAAACCCGAAAAATAAGAAAGCACAACAGGTTTATAGTGGGGAGACATCCTATCCTACTTATGTTATGGAAATCCAAGAGATCAACCTTTTTTATGGGAAGGTTCTCCCATATAATCACCCAACTTCTCCACCTAAAGAGCTTGAAGAGAAGAAGGAAGAGAGTGCCCCTCAAGATAATGCACCCCCTTATCCTGAAAGGTTGGTCCACTCTAAACAACACACCCAAGAAGAGGTTAAAATTATGGGAGAATTGAAGAACTTTTGTGTCAAAATTCCCCTTCTTAGGGCCATCAAGCATGTTTCCATTTACAACAAACTTATCAAGGAATAATGTTTCAAAAGTCTTGGGAGAAAAAGAAGAGATACCCCCACTATCAATGTTGTTGGACAACTATTTGATCTGATGCTTGGAAGAATAATCTTCCCAAAGTACTTGGATCCTCGTATCCTAGTAGTGCATGTGCACATTGAAGAAATTATGATCTCTAATACCTTGATTAACCTTGGGGCTTCCATCAATGTGATGACCAGGGAAACCATGCTCAAGCTCAACCTCCAACGGGCCTTGAGGAAGACCACGACAATACTACAAATTTCATATAGATCCACAGTAGCTCCTGAGGGATTTATTAAAGATTTACTAGTCTCCATTTACTCTTGGGAGTACCCCACTGATTTCCTTGTCTTCCATCCCAAAACCAAGTTTAATGGTTATCCTCTCATCCCAGGAAGACTTTGGTTGGATACTCTTGATGCTTGCGTTAGCTACAAGGGTGGCCTCATGACCATTAAGAATGGGCACCTGTCAGAAAAACTTGTGTTGTACCCTCGCAAAGGACCTTCTATTGAGCATGATCTTCCCTTGTGGTTATAGGATGAGGAAGAGGAAGAATTTGATAAAAAATCCCCCTATCCAGTTTGCACACTACACATTATTATAGGGGGGAACCTAATGAAGATGACCCTATTGACCATATCTTATAGAATCAACCTCCCACTAACATACCAATTGATGAACTAAAAAAGGAACCTAAAAGTAATCCTTGGATTGATTTTTGGTCTACTGACTCTGGACCAAAACACGCCAATTTTGTGGAAATTATCCCATCCATAACATTAAAGACTAACCCCTCTCTCTGAACCGAGTAGGAAGAACAATTATGTATTGTGTTGAGGCAACACCTCAATGATTTTGCTTGGGATTATAAGGATATGAAGGGTGTGCATCCCTCAGTCTTTACTCATCATATCTACATCAAAGAGGGATGTAAGCCTGTGCGCCAACCTCAAAGAAGAACGAACCCATCTCTTAAGGACATTGTGAAAGAGTAATTATAAAAGCTACTGGATGCAGGGTTCATATACCCCATTTCAAATTGTGTGTGGGTGTCCCATCTCATTTTAGTCCCCAAGAAAAATGAGAAGTGGAGAATATGTGTTGACTATTAAGAACTTAACAAGGCTACAGAGAAGGACAATTTCCTTTTACCCTTCATTGACCAAGTCTTATATGGCCTTGCAGGGAAGAAATTTTTCTCCTTTGTTGGGTGTGGAGCCTGATTATCTTCTTTACTTAGAGGTATCACCGCATTAGACCCCAGTTTGTAATGTGGAGGCAATGCCACCCTTAATATTTGTGCTACAAGGGGGCTCCAGGGGATGGGGCAGTGATCTTTAGGAGCCCCCCCTGGTGGGGGATGCCCCCGAAGCTAAAAATAGATGTAAAATTGCCTTGTAAAATGTTGTAATGATGTAGTCAACCTAGGTCATTCATTAGGCGGAGATCTAACGGTAGAAGTTATGTTTAATTTAGGGTTATTTTCCCTAGAAGGCAACCCTTTGCTACATATGAGGGAATAGTATTGTGTCTATGTAGATCTGTATTCTCAGTGAGAAAGAGAGAGGAGAGTGTGTGAGATCGAAGAGGGAATTACAGTGGATCTGTTGTAGGTTGTATCTCTTCAATTTGCAGGATAATATAAAAGGAAGGACTGGTTGTTTCTCTGTGGACGTAGCCCAAATTTGGTGAACCACGTATATCTATGTCTCTCTTGTTTTACACATTTTCTATGTTTATATATTTGCAATATATTTTATGTGTTCCATTGCTCTATAATATATAATTTTGTAACAACTGGTATCAGAGTTGAAGGTCTATTTGGCTGATAAACGTGTAGGAGATAAGGGTTCCTTGTTTGAGTGGGAGAAATGGCGTAAGTTGGCAGGTTTAGGGTCGAAAAATTTAACGACAAAAACTACCAGCTATGGAAGATGCAGATGGAAGATTATTTGTACTAGAAATATATGTACCAACCATTGAGCGGAAAGGAAAAGAAGTTGACGAGTATAACAAACACAAAATGGGATATTCTCGATATAAAGACACTTAGAACAATACGGTTGTGCCTAGCGGCGTCGGTAGCGTTTAATATTTCAAAGGAAACAACAACAGAGGGTTTAATGAAGGCATTGGCCAAACTATATGAAAAATCCTCGGCCTTAAATAAGGTATTTCATATGAAGTGTTTATTTAATATGAAGATGTCAGAAGGTGGATCTATTGCTAATCGTTTAAATGAATTTAACATAGTTTCCAGTCAGTTAAGTTCTGTAGAGGTAACTTTTGATGATGAAGTTAGGGCTCTATTATTTCTATGCTCATTGCCAGAAAGTTGGAATGGTTTAGTTATGGCCATTAGTAACTCTGTCACTAGATCTAGTACTTTAAAGTTTGATGATGTTGTTGGTGCAATCCATAGCGAGGAAATGTGACGGAAAATCTCCTGTGAGATATCAGGTAATGCTTTGACTATAGAGTACAGGAAGACAAATGGAAAGAGGAAAGAGCCCAGGATATCACAGTAATTCAAGGAAAGGAAAATCCAACTCCAAATTGGGGATAGTGTGCTGGAAATGCGGGAAGAAAGGACACTTGAAGAAAGACTGCAAGTCTTGAAATGGAAAAGAAGGAGACACACAACAAGAAAACAATCATGAAGTGAATGTGACAAGTGATGTGTTGCAAGATGCTTTGATTCTTTCGTTAGAAAATATTATTGATACTTGGGCGGTAGATTTAGGGTCCTCATTCCATGCCACAATTGATAAGAAACATTTTCATGATTTTGTTCAAGGAGATTTTGGACAGGGTCGATTGGGTGATGATAAACCCTATAAAATCATTGAAATTGGTACAATTTTCATAAAACAGAAGAATGTAAATCAATGGCTAATGAAGGAGGTAAGGCATGTTCTAGAGCTGAAGAAAAATATGATTTCAACAAGGAAGTTGGGAGGTGAAGGCTGTGTGATTACTTTTACAGATAAAACCTGGAAAGTCACTAAAGGAGCCCTGGCAATAGCAAAAGGAGAAAAGGTTGGTACATTGTATTTATGCAATGGTATTTCTAATTATGTTAATACTTTAACCTCTACAGGAGAAGATATGGCATTGTGGCATCATAGGCTCAGGCACATGAGTGAGAAGGGGATGCAAATTCTTCACTTAAGAAATTTGTTGCCAGGTTTGAAGCATGTTGATTTAAAATTATGTGAGAATTGTGTTTGTGGAAAACAAAAGAGAGTCAAATTCCTTAGAGTTGGGAAAGAAAAGAAGAGTGAAAAATTAGCTTGTGCATACAGATGTATGGGGACCTGCTCAGGTACCATCTCTCAGTGGCTCTTGTTATTATGTTACTTTTATTGATGATGCAACTAGAAAAAACTGGATTTATTTTATTCAAAATAAATCTGATGTATTTGATACTTTCAAGAAATGGAAAGCTTTGGTTGAAAATGAGACAGAAAAAAGGTTGAAGTGTCTCAGATTAGACAATGGAGGTGAATATTGCAGCAAAACGTTTGATAGGTACTATTTAGAGAATGGAATTCGTAGAGAGAAGATAGTTCCAGGAACACCACAAGAAAATGGTCTTTTAGAAATGATGAATAGGACAATCATGGAGCATGAAAGGTGCATGAGATTTCATGCAGGATTGTCTTTACAATTTTTGGTAGATGTTATAGATACTAATTTTTATCTAATAAATAAATGGCCTTAAATTTCCTTGGATGGTGGTATTCCAGAGGTGGCATCGACAGGTAAAAAGGAAAAATTCTCATTTTTAAAGACTTTTGGATGTGAAGCCTTTGTCCACATTAATAAAAAAAATAGAACAAAGCTTGAGGCAAAATCAAAGAAATGTACCTTTATTGGATATGGTGTTAATGATTTTGGTTATCACTTTTATGATTATGAAAAACACAAAATCATTAGGGGCAGAGAGATGTCATATTCAATGAACAGGTTTTGTATAAGGATTAGATGTAGGAAAGGAAACAAGAAAAAGAAAACAGAGAATACACAGTTCTTGATGACATCACAGAAAATGTGAAGGTACCTGAAAATGATAATGACCAACATCCAGAAAAACAACAGCAACAAGCACCTCAAAAACCTGAAAGTGGTGTTAGAATATATACCAGGATAAGTAGACCCCCTAAATGATACTCTCCTTCATTATATTATGTATTGATGAATGATTCTGGTGAACCAAAATGTTATGAAGAAGTAGTCCAGGTAGAAACCAGGAAGAAGTGGGAGAAATCCATGAAAGAAGGGATGGACTCCTTAGCACATAACCATACTTGGGACTTAGTCAGGTTGCCTGCAGGTAAAACAAAATTGTAGAATAAATGGGTTTACAAGTTGAAGGAAGAAGATGGAGGTAGAAAAATGTATAAAGCTAGACTTGTGGTGAAGGGGTTTGCACAGAAAATGGGTATAGAATTTGATGAAATATTTTCTCCTATTGTTAAAATGACTTCAATCAGAACTATTTTAAGTCTAGGTAGCAGTTGAAGATTTGCATCTTGAGCAGTTAGATGTAAAAACAACCTTTCTCCATGGGGATTTGGAGGAACATATATACACATATATTTATATTATATATATATATATATATATATTATATATATTATATGCAACACCACAACGATACGAGGTAAATGGAAAGGAGAAACTAGTGTGCAGCTTGAATAAGAGCTTGTATGGCTTAAAATAGGCTCCAAGGTAGTGGTATCTAAAATTTGACAGGTTTATGTTTGAACAAGGTTATACTAGATTTCACTATGATCATTGTGTTTGTTATGAAACTAGCTCACAAAAAGATAGAAAAGATAGATGAATGCCTTAGAAATAAGCCTCTTCGAGGGGCCAACCTCCTTTACATTACACAAATGAACAATTCTTCGATGATACAATTGACAAGACATCCTTTCTATATATAGGAGTCTAAGGGGTCATAATATAATCAGAGTCGACATAACAATAATAATTTAAGGGAACACTAACAATAGTGGGCATCTATGGGGCACAATAATAACAGTATGGGGACTACATGGGTACAAAAATATAATAAGGGGGTTGTACTAATAACAATATAGGGTTACACTAGTAGTATAGGGGCCTAACATGCCCCTGTCCTTCAAAAAGTGTTGTCCTTAACGCTTGAGTAGTTCTTGATGCTTCTGTATAAAATTATTTTCCTCCCATGTGGAATCTTCAGCGGGTAAGTTCTTCCACTTGATGAGATACTCTCATATTGATCGACTTCGTAGCTGTCACGTTCTTGTTTTTGTGACTTCTCCAAGTTCCAATATGATTTTTCCTTCCTCTTCAAGTTCTGGAAATATTGTTTGAATTTGGATCTCCTGTAACTTTTGGATGAGTGGCCACACTTTTTTTTCCTTCTTCCATTCATCCCTTGCTTCACTTATCCAATCTGGTTGGATAATAGAAATAGCAAAAAACAATGCTTCCACATCCTCATCCTTTCTTGAGAGTGCATCTGCAACAAAAATTTTCTTCGCATTTCTATAGATGATGTCAAAGTCATAACCCAACATATTTGTGACCCATTTTTTCTATTCTTCTAAAGATAATATTTGTTCTAAAAAGTATTTAAGACTATCATCATCCATTTTTACCTTGAAGTGTCTTCCCATTGGATAAGGTCATCGTTTCTTAAATGCATGTAGTATTGCCAACATTTCCTTCTCGTAAATAGCTTTCTTGAGATGTATTCGTAAAAATACCCAATCACCTATATCAAAACTTTTTTCATTGCAATGTTGATCTACCTCTTGTTTCATTCGATTCTACACCAAAGTGGCATTATCCTTTAAAAGTTGGAGAGCTGGTTGTTGATGCTTGATGTGATCTTTCACTACTTGAACCTTTTTCTTCTTGATATGTCCTTCTATCTTGAGAGTTTAACGAGTGATAATTTCTTCCAATGCTTTACAAGATATGGTCGAATTCATTTCTTGATGCTTGATGTGATCTTTCACTTCTTGAACATTTTTCTTCTTGATATGTCCTTCTATCTTGATAGTT
>APFE030424224.1:0-13540 GCA_000404065.3 Pinus taeda
TGAATCAGACCATATCTTATAAAGCATTGGCAAGAATTACCACTCCTCAAACTCTCAAGATAAAAGTACATATCAAGAAGAAAAAGGTGCAAGAAGTGAAAGATCACATCGAGAAAGAAGAAATGAATCCAACTGTATCTTGTAATTCATTGGTCGAAATTACCACTCCTCAAACTATCAAGATAGAAGGACATATCAAGAAGAAAAATGTTCAAGAAGTGAAAGATCACATCGAGCATCAAGAAATGAATCCGACCATATCTTGTAAAGGATTGGAAGAAATTACCACTCCTCAAACTCTAAGATAGAAGGACATATCAAGAAGAAAAGGTTCAAGCAGTGAAAGATCACATCGAGCATCAACAACAAGTTCTCCAACTTTTAAAGGATAACACCACTTCGGTGCAAAATCAAATGAAACAACAGGTAGATCAACATCATAGTGAAAAATGTTTTGATGTAGGGGATTGGGTATTTTAACTGCTACATCTCAAGCAAGCTATTTATGAGAAGGAAATGTTGGCAATACTACATGCACTTAAAAAATGGCGACCTTACCGAATGGGAAGACTCTTCAAGGATGAGGATGTGGAAGCGTTGTTTTATGCTATTTCTATTATCCAACCAGATTGGATAAACGAAGCAAGGGATGAATGGAAGAAGGACGAAGAATTAGAACTTTATGGATTAGATTCTTGGAAATTTGTCGCCAATCTAGCATTAATGGGCCGAATGTGGGGGGAATGGTCAAATTTGAATTCAAAAGGCCCTATAAATTACAAGTGGTTGTCCAGCGAAAAACACTTGGCATTTTGAAAATTCAGTTGTTGCACTTCAGCTGTGTATGGACCTTGCGAATTTTAAGGCTCTGAGAGAAAGTTCAGTGTTTGAGAGATTACTGAAGAAGACGAAAGACCTCCTAACCATAATGATGTCAACACCCGAGGAAGCCGCGTAGGAAATTGCAGTAGTAGAAGCCCTAGAGAGTGCCGGAGTGATAGTTGAGGTCCCTAAATCACCCAGAACACTAAGACCTAAGAAGGATAAGCAGGCTATGATCCCAGTGTGCATCTCACCAAGAAACCTATAGAGGACCAAGCTCACCTTGTAGGAAAAGGGGAAGGCCATTAATCTAGAGGCAGAAGAGGAAGAATCTGAAGAAATCCTGGTGGATGAGGAGGATTTGGAAATAGAAGTCGAAACCCAGGGTGCATATCCTATTACCCGGTTACCAGAATATGTTCCTTCACGCAAGGGCAAAGCCAAGGTGTCGAAGGACATAGATGAGAGCAAGAGCACCCTACACACTTCATTGCTCCCAGATGACATTATTTTTGAGGGGCCGCACTTAGGGCAACTGAGCAGCTAACGCACCGACAGATTGATACGACTCCTAGAACAATTGAATTGGAGTTGCAGACCTGGCTCAAGGGGGTAGAGGTTGCGGTTATCCAAACGGAGTTGGGAGGTCTTTGTGCTAAGATATTCGTGCCTGTAGAGTGACTCGAGGGCGAGTCACGATGTTTTTGTAGGGGGCTTGTTGGGCACGGAATCCCCCAAGGGCAGTTTCGGGGCTAAAAGCCCATATTTTGGTCCAATTTTGTAATCCAAGTGGAAAGACTCTGCATTTTGTGGTCGCGAAGTGCGTAGGTGTTAAAGAGTCATAGGGTTGTCCGCCCTTATTTTGGTAATGTAATGTCGACTGTAAAAGATCTATAATAGAGCTAAGCTCTAAGTAGTTAGAAGAGAATAATCAATGAAGATATGATGTATGAGAGATAGATCTAAAGTAGAATTCTAAGTCTTGGGTTGTAGCGTAGGTAGAGGCTCTACAGCAGAGTGCGCAGAGGCCTAGAAGTCCGCAACTAAGTGCGCAGAGGCCTAGAAGTCCGCAGCTGAGTGTGCGGACCCCTGCAGCTGAGTGCGCAGGGCGAGTCGAGTCTGTAATCATTCAGAATCATCAATAAAGAGAAGCATTCTACAATTTCTGTGTCTTTATTTCCTATTTATGCATCTTATTATGTTGGGTATGAATTTCGCTTATAATGATTATATGATGCGCGAATGTATGTAAATGTGTTGGTTAAGTGAACGCAAGTAAGAACATCTATTTACGTGAAGCTAACTAAGATCAGTTAATAAGATAAGTAAGACACTTAGCCTAGTTTGGGAGATATCGCAGTTCGCTGCCCTAGTAGCGCGAAGGTCCCTAAGCTACAGGTTAGGGTTGTGCGAAAGCCACTTGTACCCTTTCACGAAGGTACTGAAGGGTGGAACAGAGGGCTAAGCGGCCTGTGCGAAGACAGGTATAGCCAGAATAAACCGACATCACATCCATCTCAAGGGTGCGGAAACTTGGTTCCAGCATCCCCCCATACTGCTTCGGGTGAGACTTTAGTCCGCGCTCCGTGGGCTGATGCCGAAAGGACCAGTAGTGTAGGTATTTGTTTGGCTAACTAATGCTGAACCTGGGTGAGGTCCCCTCAAGACAACATATATCTATATATAATATAATATATATATATATATATATATATATAGATGCTATTACTACTTACTTGTTTGTCTTTTGTAGGAATAATGATCAAAATATGATGATGAGGAGCTGACAAAAAAAAAAATCCAAGTAATAGTTGATGTTGTTACTACAGCGTTGATGTTACTCCACCGTTGTTGTTACTCCGTCGTTGCTGTTACTCCGTCGGTATTGTTACTCCGCCGTTGTTGTTACTCCACTATTGTTGTTACTCCACTATTGTTGTTACTCAGTCAGTGTTGTTACTCCACCAGTGTTGTTACTTCATCGGTTTTGTTACTCCGCTGCTGTTGTTACTCCACCATTGATATTACTCTGTCGATGTTCTTACTTCGTCGATGTTGTTACTGCGTCAATGTTGTGACTCCGCTAGTGTTGTTACTCCACCGTTGTTGTTACTTCGCCATTGTTGTTACTCTGTCACTATTGTTACTCTGCCATTGTTGTTACTCCACCAGTTACTCTTTCATTACTCTACAGCCAGGTAGGTTGCCAAGTATGTCTCCGCTGACTCTTACAGATTCAATTAAAATATTCCATCGATGAGACACATACGTGTCGTGGACAACTACATTTAAGTTGGGGGGGTGTCCCATCATGAATAAATGACGGCGCATTTAAAACCATAATAATGATATATCATTATTAAAATGGTGCGAACGGTAACTCAAAAATTTCGTGATTTCTTAATAATTACTTCGATGCATTGGAATTTTAATTGCGTACATCCAATAACCAATCGGTATTTTCCAATACATTTGAATTAATCACTGTAATTATTTCACCGTATTACCATGATTTTCCATTATTCTTCGCGTTTTTAAAAAAGTTAACAACCTATTTCACCGCTTTTTACCCCACACTCCACCATGATGTCACCATTGTTGTTAATGTGGTTGCTGCTACTCTCTCCCCAATAGTCGAATGCATCCAAATGTTGTTACTGTTTCCACAGCAATGGTTGGGTTGGTTGTGTGTCACGAGCCGAAGGATACCACCTTGGTCCACAACAATAGAGAAGTGTGGAAGATTTTTGCCGATGTAGGTTGGGATGTTTATTTTAACAGGTTGCAGGGATTCGATGAAGGGATTACAATGGAATTCGAACTCAATTTGAGTGAATATAGTTCTCGGGTCTGAGGGATAGAAATCCTTGTCACAAAGGAAGTTATCGTAGAAGTTAGTGGATTGCCTCAATGGGGACAGAGTTGGTTTTCATGAAGGACTTCCCTCCCGGAGTTCCTTGAAGCATTTCTGTAGGTCGGCGAGAGTGTCAATCAAAAAGGTCGAGGGTATGACTGAAACTCATTACCTCATCCATGGGGCGATGTAGAAGGTTTTGTAATGAAATACAAAACTTGCGAAGGACGGTACACCACTGTATTCAAGCATCATTTTTGGGTGTTAGCTCACCTTAGATTTCCATAATTAGAGGTCTTCTCATTGAACATGCTTTTCTTTTTGCTGAAGAGCCTCCAATTGATGGCGCACTCTGCTCGGCATTCACGACAGTTTGCAGCAGTCATTACCAACCATGGGTTGGTTCGATTATTGGTTATGCATGAATTGGCCCGATTTCAAATTTCATGGGTGACATTCCAGGAATTGACAGAGAAGAGATAGCAGCTGCTATAGCTGCTAGAGAGGAGGAACCGGAGAGAATGGAGGGGGAACCAGCAGAGGATGAATACGTAGACCAAGAACCCTAAAGAGATAGAAATTGGAGAAGAGGAACCAGAGCAAGAAAGGGAGCTTGAATTGGAAGAAACAGTCGAGGTTGTTACACAAGAACCAACCTCGATTGTGGAGCCGATGGAAGAAGACGAACTAGAGCAAGGAAGACCTAAAGTGGAAGGGATTGTCAGTGCCACATTCGAGGTTGTTACACAAGAACCAGCCTCGACTATGGAGCAGATGGAAGAAGAAAGACCAGAGCAACAAAGGCTTGAAACAGAAGAGACTGTCAGTGCCACAGTTGAGGTTGTTACACAAGAACCAGCCTCGACTATGGAGCCGATGGAAGAGGAAAGATCGGAGCAAGAAAGGCTCGAAACAGAAGAACTTCTTAGTGCCACAGCCAAGGTTGTTACACAAGAACTAGCCTCGACTGTGGAGCCGATGGAGGAAGGAATTATGGATATGATGGATGGGATTGACACGGTGATACAAGAATCCACCTTTATTAATGACGTGCCAAAGGAAATAGTGCCAGCACCATTTGCTCAGGAAGCGTCAGATACGAGTGGTGGTGCCACACAAGAACCACCACCTACCCATCCAGTCCCAAAAAATGTGGAAAGAATAAATCTTGAGGTTGACACTGCCCCACAAGAACTTGTTGTTGGGTCTTGAAAATGTCATTCATTTCCATTACACTTTCACTATTATGTCCATTATATCACCTCCATTTCACTACTATGTCACTACATTCATCCCACTTTCATTATCATTGGGTCACATTTATGTTTTTCCAAACTTTATTAATTCTTAGCCTTTTGAAGTGAATTTGTGGTTAAAAATTAGAAAATAATGTGCATATGCTTATACCTAACAAGTGGGTTGAGATTGTTGACATGTGTAGGTCAAAAGGAGGCTTCTAGAAGACCTTTATGTGGTATTCTAAGGCCAAATTAGAATTTGAGTGGAGAGAATCATGGGATCATGAGGATATGTGTCACATCTCCTAATTGTAATGAAACTCTAAAAAGACATGTGTCTTATTAGTTCCTTTTTTTATTAGGACTCTAAAGGTAGAGGGAGAGATTCATGGACTCTCATTAATGAGATGGCTTCTCATCTTTTTGTATAAATAGGAGATCTCTCTCCTTCATTTATTAGCTTAGCTTGGCTTTTTTAGTTCTTTAGCTTAGATTTTAGAGTTGGCAACTTGGAGCTTGTAGTTCTTCTTTGATGGATTTGGAAAGCTTTGGAGAGCTTTGTTGTACTTTGCCATTTTGAAGAATTTGCATAAAGCTTTAACGTTCTCAACATGGAAGGAGATGTGAAGTAAATGTCATGGAGCACATTAGAATGTAAGGTAGAGTAGATTTTATTTTGTAGTTTTTCTTTGATTTCATTCATGTCATTTTATTGCTTCAAGTTTGATAGTTTATATTTTCCATTCATGCAAGTGTGCTCAACCGGTTGATTGTAAATAGTTTTTCTTTACATGTTCTTGTATTTGCTTATTAGTTTTTGCTCGAGCTTTTTAATGTAGTTTTTGCATCAAGTAATGATATGAGATTTGCTTCTCTCCTAAACTTTTTAGCTTGAAAATTTTAGTTGTTATGCTTTTATTTCAGTGAGATTTGTTTGCTGCTATTAGCTAGTTTAGATATCAATTCTTCATGTTATTTGACGTTATCTCCGGTGTCATGGCTTAACTCGAGAAGTTAATTGGCGAGCTATCGGATTATAAGTGAAGTAATTTGATTTTGCTTACATTAGTCTGCAATTTTTGGTTTTGAGTGCAGTAGTTTAGATTTTATTTCTGTAATTAGATGGACAGCAAAGACAGTAACCTCATTTTCAGTACTTCATCTTTAGCTTGATTTATGTAGCTGCATGTTTACACTTTTGTTCAAGTTATGATTTTATAGATAGCATGTTTTGAGATCTTTGAAGTGATAAGCTTGGAAATTATCATAAGAAGCATTAACCTTGTCTTCAACTACACATCCACACTTGATCTTTAAAAGCATTCTTAAAATTTTAAACTAGGATTTCCATTGCATTAGAATACTTTAGGAGACCAACAAAAACAAAACCCCAAAACAACATAAAATATAAAACAACGAAGTAAGAAAAAGGGTTAACTAAGCACATATGGTGCACCACACTTCATTAGTTTACGATACCCGGATTGATAATTTATGTAGAGCAATTTAAGACGTTAAATTGACTAGACACCTATGTCAACCACGGGATAGGAGTTAACACAGGAGGGAGCCTCGGGCCAGAGCAGAATTGTTGTGGGTGAAGGGAAGGAACTCGAAGTCACAGACAAAGCTGGTATAGACCTGGGAGAAAACATCTTTCAGTCTCGTTTTTGTGCCTCCATTCCAAGAGGAGCGAGAGTGTCTCATTCTCCCCGATGCTCAGAAAAGTAGGTTGATGTACCTCCCATTTTAAAGTTTGATAGGTCGGTTAAAGGCCCAGCCGTTGTTAGTCTATTGTCTGTTGAATCTCAGCAAGGTTGTTCTGAAGAACAGAGGGAGGAGGAACACCCCGCAAAAGAACATGAACAACAAGTGGATGAAGAAGGCATTGTTCAAGCAACATATGCCCTAGAGGTGAGAAGGGAGGAAGAAGTGAATGCTTCTGAAATAGGGGAGCCAGGTAGGGGAATCCCAGTTGAAGTGTCGGTGGATACTCCTTTGATTGATCCACCAGCTGTTGAACCAACTCCAAATCCAGTTGAGTTAATTGTCAAAAAGGAAGCAATTTCTCCCGAAGAAGGGGGACCAAGTAAGGAGGGCTTGACAGATGAACCAGTGGATAGTCTTCCGAGTAATCCACCACCTGTTGAACCAACTACAAGGCCAGTTGAGTTGTTTGTCAAACAAGAAGTGATTTCTCCCGAGAGAGAGGAACTAAGGGAGGAGAACCCGACAAATGGGCCAGTAGATACTCCCTCGAGTAATCCACCACTTGCTGAACCAGCTGCAGGGCCAGATGATGTGGTTGTTAAGCAGGAGTGGATAGAACTATGTGAGCAAAGGAGGCCGCCCCTTAAAAAGAAATATCAGCTATAGTTCAAAGATACGTTGCAGTTGAAAAAAGAGGTTCGAAGGCTGAGAAAGCAGGTGCATCGACTTAAGAAGCAGGTAAGGAAGTATAAACGGTGGCCTAAGAAGCCTAAGGCTACAATGGTCGAGGCAGAAACACAGGTATATGATGTGTCGACGACCTCTGTTGCTACTCAAACGAATCCTATCGAGCACTTGTTCGACGGCCATGAATTCTCTTTAACAGCAAAGATTGAAACTTGAAATCCACCGCAGCCCGCTATCAGAATGAGGTGAAAAGATTCTGACAACAATTGTCCAAGGCTATCATCGAGTATGTAGAGTGAGTGGACATATTACGGTTGAGGTATGCGAAGCAGCAGCTCAAAGCAGAATGATTGGAAGGGCAAGTGCTAGAATTGAAGGCTGACAAAGAACAATGTTCAACCTGGTACAATAGGTAATGGCATGTCGCCCTCCTACTTCTAGTTATGCCTTGTTCTTGCATGAGAAATTTATTTTCTTCTGTTTGGAAAGCATTAAGAAGGATTTTAGTCATGAGATCGAGGATTCTGTACAGTTCCTCCGTATATTGAGAATCCATGACTTAGTAACCCAACATTTGATGTGTGAGCTCTATCTGCATGGATACTTCATGCATGATGATAAAGAGTTTACTCTAGTTCCATATGTGGGGTACATTCATTTAAGGGATCTCACCTCCTATACTATCAACCAGATAAACTGGCAGAAGGCTTCTAATATGTTTAAGTCAAATCAAAACACGAAGCCTCTTATGATGAGATGAGAGCACGAACGGTCTGTAACTATGTACAATAAGCACACCACCTTTCTAGAGATTGAGGGAAATAGAGAATGGATGTTGAGGACACAAAAGTGGTGTATTGATCTTTGTGTCAAACAAATAGTCAAGTTTCAAGATGAGGGCCTTGATAGTTGTCAGAAAAGGTGGGTGATGTCACATACATCTGTCCGGAACAGGGAACCTTTTGGAGCACCAAATTTTGCACAAGCATTAAGTCGAGTGCCAAGATATGTTACATGTGTCCAAACATGTGGGGTCTAGTGGATGGGACTCTAGTTCAGGTTCCCCGTCATTTGGTTGACAGTAGAGCATTATACCCCAGTATATAATGTACCAGATGATTGGTGGAAGGATGTTCTTCTCTCAGAAGGATACAAAGTCCCAGGAATAGATATGGCAGACGAGTATGATCTCGTCGAGCTCCACAAGGACCACAGTCATTCGAACCTAGACCTACGGAAGTGGCGAGGTGCATGAGGGCATGCAGAAGGCTAGTTATGGGGAGATGTTGGGCACAAAATCTACTTATCTTTTCTTTACATTTTCACCCATCCTTTCATCCTTTTGCACCAATTGATATGCATTTATTTTGATAAACCTATGAGGTAACCCTTCTTTCTAATGTCTCTTGGAATATTTAATTGATGAAGTAAAGTCACTAGGGTTTTTCCTATGTGAACTGCTAAAACTTGTTATTTCTGTAGATTCCAGTGAACAAGTATCATCTTCACAGCTTGTAGCAGCAGTCTCGCGTTCACAGCAATTGTTTGGCAACACTGTAACAGCATAACCAACTCACAGCTGCTTTCAAGCCTATTTTGGATATTTTATGTTCTCGCTCTCTCGGCAATTAGTTGTTGTTCTGAATTGTTGTATATTTTTGGCATTAGTTGCCAAGTTTTGGGGAATATATCATTCCCATGTATTTGTATCAAAGGGGTTTTATTCCTGTGCGAAGGGTTAGCTGCACAGAGACATATATTGTAAAAGCTCTTTTACATATTTATCGAATACAAGCAGTTTTGTTGTTCTCTTCTTAGCTGTGATTAACATAGCCCTTATTAGACAGCTGGGCTCGCTCTTCTGATCAAGTGTTGCATATTTCTTTTATGTTTGTTGTTTCATTTATTATGTGTTCATTCTTTATTGTTGTTACAGATCTCTATTGATTGTTGTGAACCCCTTTTTAAGTTCTGCAATTTATTTCTAATTCCTATTACAGTGATGCTTTGATTTCTTAGTCACGAATCCTTGGCTAATGTAAGATCATAACCTTGTTCCTGCATATACCTTGCGCTTTACCTTGAAATTGTATGCACCCGGATTGATGAATTAATGTGGAAAAGGGTTGAATAGTTTATTCACACTCGAACACCAACAGTATTTCTGCACCAGTCAATGCTTCTAGGATTGCCTCTTCGGATGGTAAGACTAGTTCAAGCTAGTCCATAGATGAAGTAGAGTCGAGAGTCCAGACTGGAGCCACATCACCATCTAAATCTTCTTATGGGAGAGGAATGGGATTTGAATTTGCAGAATTCACTATAGATCGGTACGTGATTTCTGCTGCAGATATAGGGTATGTCATTCCACCTACTTGCCCCTCTTCTAATGTGACACTAGTGGCGGGTAAGGGCCGAGGATTAGAAAAATAATGAGTTTTGAAAGAACCTCTTCGAGGAGTGACCCTGGAGGATGAAATGGAATTAACATGAGCAATAGGAGAAAGAAGATCAAAAGTACCCATCAATGAGGAATACATTCCAACTCCCAAATTATCCACGGTTTGCTTGGTATTCTTCACCAAGGGGACGGTAAAATCAGAATATGCATTGGGATCATTAGGAGAATAAGCCATTTGATCAATTATAACAATTCTCCCTTCATGGGGGGAGCATAGGACATGAAACAACGATGAAACAATAGCATCCATTGCATAAACCCAATTCTAACCCAACAAAAGATTATAATCTAGGTTGGCATCAACTATTTCTACCTCGACATTGACAACCTTGCCCCCAACACAAATGGGAAAGGATGGAAGAATTCCATGAGGCCTATGAGAATGACCATCGAATGTGGTAAGGAGAGTAGGGGAAGGAACAGCTTCTGGAGACCCAATATCCTTCCAACATGACATTGCCATGACACATGTGGAAGCCCCTTCATCAACTACAGTCGAAAGATATTCATTTTCCGATATGTAGATTTAATGTGGAAAGCCATATGATGAGGGAGTCTCTTCTTAGCACTTGACATGTTAAACGTTATAACAAGAGAGTTTTTCGGATCCACTGCTCCAATCATAGTGAGAAATTCACTCCTTTGTGCAGGACACGATTGGAGTACCTCTAATGTTGACATCCCACATGGGATCTAAGCCAGATCTTGGACAATAGAGTAGTTCTGAGCATCCATAACGTTGGGATTCAAGTCAAACGTTTTGTAGATCCTTTCAGCATTTGAGGTACAGGCTCAACTACGGGCCTCTCGATATGGAGTGGTTCTGGAATGTCGGAAGCAGCCTTAGCCTTAGAAAGTTCTGGCTCACCATAATCATGTGATCTTGTAGCAACATCAACATGAGTCCTCACCATATAGACATTAGATGTGGATTCCCCTTCTTGGTTGCTTCCTGTGGGGGTTCTAGTACCAGCATTAGTGTCAGCAAGCATTTTCTACCCTTGCGAAAAAGGGTTAGCCAACACAATCTAGGAACTTGAAGAACCCTACTGAGCTAACAAGTGTTGAGCATCCTAAATATTAGGGAAAATATGGGTAAGATGATCCCCACTAAATAACTTGTATGGGAACTTTACTTTCTTTTTTGATTCCTTCTTGCCCTCTCCAGTATCATTACTAGACTTATTCGCAATCCCCTTCCCACCCTTATCATTCTTCTTACCATGTCCCTTCTTCTTCCCATCATATTTTTGGTCTCCTTTGGGGTTCAAAGATTGGATAACATTAACTACTAAAGGTTGGCAAGGCATAGCCACTAATGGTGAAGCCTACGCTGGAGAAGCAGGTTGTAAAGACAACCTAAGCAATTGAATCAACAGGTTACCCTACTATTATCGATCAACCCTACAATCCCGTTGACATGGGGTCCTAGGTTAGTTTTGGCTAAATCAATCTTCGATCGAGGAGTATCGGGCAGAATCTTATAAAGGACTCTAGACTGCAAATATATGAGTTCTAACTACTATAGATGGCATGTTCTTCAGTGAACACTTTGGAGAGTGACACATCCTTATAAATTTCTGGCTACAAATATTTCAAAAACCATTCGAGAAGGAACTCATAAGGAATATAGGCCTTAATGAGCTACTTCCTTCTACGCCACTCTTGGATGTGGTCAGAAATATGAGTTGCTTTATCTCGTTCAAAACTAGCTAGAAGCTCAGTTCCAGCATCATATCAGACAGGCAACTGAAATTGGTTTAAAAACATAGTATCCAATTTGCTAAACATAGCAAAGTTTCCCCCTCTAAGCTCAATATACCATTTTGTAGTGTTTTTAGTTAGGGTGCATTGGAATAATCTCAACCCAATCAAATTGTCGATCAAGGAGTTCGATGAGCACCATAAATGGAATGTGGTTATATGGTCAGTTGGATCCTCCCCAGACTTCCCTTCAAATTTAGGAATATCATAAGGAAGCTTGATGGGAACTAGAGGCCAAGCTAGATTGTATCGGATCAGATCATTTGTCAACTTCGAAAGATCTGGGAAGTTTAGAGTTGCTAGGAACTGTAAGTGCAGAGGAGCAAGAGAATTCCACCCACCAAGAACAGAATTTCTAATATTAGGAAAAGAGTATCCCAGATTTGGAGAGGCATTAGGTTGTCATGGGTTACTCATAGAAGGATATGAACCATAAGGAAATCCTTGTGGCCTAGAAGTCTTCGAAGGGTATCCACCCCCTACCATAGGGTTACCATACATATGATAGTTTTCTCAAAACAAAACATTGAAAGAAGGGGATAACCCCTTATATGGATTCCAAGCACTAGCTAATAGAGGAAATTCCTATGAGGTTTTGGTGGAAGGAAATACCTGTTGACCAAATAATTGAGATAAATTCCCAGCCCCTATACCACCAATGGAAGGATTTGACCATCGTTGACCTGTTTGGAAAGGATTAGAATTTTAAGCCTGTCCTAAGTTCAAAGATGGATTGGAAGGAGGAATATGACTACTTCCAAAAGAAAAACCCTAAAAGATGTTGAACCCCTTGTCATAGAACTCATAGATGTGGAAACATTAGATAGGAAGGTTGAAGGAATAGAGGAATCCCATTGGGTGGCATCCTGAAAGGATAGGCACCAGTGAAAGGAGTAGAAGGCTGGGTGCCCCCACTCGGACTTGGAATGGAGGTAAAGACATTTGTTGTTGTACTAGGTGTAATAGTAGAGATAGCAATAATACCCCCTCCTTCAACTGAAGGAGGGGTCGCACACCAAAAGTATTAGTAGCTATATTGATGCCACTAACATTGGCCATCTGGAAAAAAAAGGAGAGTGAACAGGGCTTGTCGATTTGTGAGTCGAGGTACCCATGTACGATACAACGTACAGAAAATGAGAAGGAAGGGGTGTCGAAGGAGTCACAGGGGGTCTCAAGGATGTCTTCAATATCAATATCGTCTTTCGATTAGAAGAGCACCCTAGCAATTACTGGAGCATTTATGTCCAAATTATGAACTGCACTAGGTTCACCCTGTGAAATGAGAGCCCTTAAAGCAGGATTAATCTATGATCTGTCAGCTGCTACTGGTTGAAAACCACTAGCAGAACTACTCTTGTGCCTTCTAGATGAAGGATCGGCACTCGTAGGTGAAAGCCCACGAAGCCTCCTAGATAAGTGAACCTGTCGATCAACCACTTTTAAATGTTAAGAGAACTTTTTAAAGACTCAAAAAATAAAAACTTATGGCAATCTAGGAGCAGAGATCACTCACTAAAAAGTCCCTAAAGATACAACCAAACAAGAATCTTCCAGGTATTTCTGCTCTGAGTGATTAGGATCGGACACCAAAATACAAGAAAGGGAAGATAAGGACATTCTGAAGATATTTTGGGATAATTACGACCCAAGGCTACCAGCAAAGGTAGAAATAGTTACGCTGACCTCCAGACAATATCCTTTGCCAGTGCAAGTACCCGAGCTTTGCAAGGGAACCCTCCAGAAGTACTATGAAAGTGATACAACTTCTATCTCAGGTACCATGGGTATTCACCCCCGCAGTCACCTCGGTGGTCCCTAGGATAGGAAACTAAGGTCACCAGTGCGTAATCAGAAGCCGGGTGGAACAATCACGGGCACGGGATCCAACAAGTAGGAGAAGGGGTATCTCTCTTTCCCTATCTTCACTTGTCCTCGTGCTTAACTCATGTGTTAGAATAGATTTCCTAGATGGCTTAACAAGACTATATTTGCACTCTTTAA
>APFE030424225.1:644-34272 GCA_000404065.3 Pinus taeda
CCTGCGGCGTCTTCTGCGGCGCCTCCTGCGGCATCTCTTGCGGCGCCTCCTGCGGCGTCTCCTGCTGCGACTCCTGCGGCGCCCTGCTGCGGCACCTCCTGCGGCGACTCCTGCGGCGCCCTCCTGTGGCACCTCCTGCGGAGACTCTTGTGGCGCCTCCTGCGGCGACTCCTGCGGCGCCTCCTACGGTGACTCCTGCGGCGTCTCCTGCGACGCCTCCTCACTTTCGCAGCTGTAACGCTCGAGAGATCACCCTTCACAGATTCGCTTTCCACTTCACTTTCATATAGATCGAGCTTTTGAAACAATAACCCAATATTTCAGATCTTAAGATATTCAACCCAAAAGCATACACAAGCCAAATGATCTCCTTTGCTTTATATAGGCAAGCTCTTCCTCAAATCATGGACCAATACCACGGGCCAAAACCATAACAAACCAATACCATCAACTCAATACTAGGGATCAACACGTCTGTCGGGATGCCATGGTCCAAAAACCATAGGTTCAAATTCCAAGGACTAACTACCATGGACCAAAGGTAAGTTTTCCCACATGAAATAAACTTTTCTCCATAGGTTCAAATTCCAAGGACTAACTACCATGGACCAAAGGTAAGTTTTCCCACATGAAATAAACTTTTCTCTGCATAAAATTCCGTGAAATTTTCTCCACATGAATAAACTTTTTAATTCTCATCATATTGAGAGCCATGCCATGGGTGTTGCCATCAAGTACAACACTTTATCCATAATGCCAACAAAATAGAATCAAGGAGCTAGTGTTAAAAAGTATGTCTACTACCTCGTTCTTGTAAATCTGAATGTGCTTGGGATTATCTAGTTTCTTTGTCTCATTTATTCATTCACACACACATACCTTTTGGGAAATGTCTTAGAAAAGTTCTGTTGGGATTAAAGTAACCAAATATTGTATGTGAAATTCTCTTTTAAACATAATTGATGATTTGATTAGGGAGATTCTAGTAAGTCAATTTTTTTCAGCCTATTGTACTTCATTTTTCTTCAGTAATTTTTATTTCCATGGTGTTTTATAGTAGTCATTAGTCATATAAGAAACTTTGTTTTGAAACAAAGATGATGAAACCTCTAGAAATACTTTTTTCTCCTCTATTTCATACTTCTAGTTTAGTCTAGGGCATTGATACCCCTTTGTTTTGGTCTAAACAATTATTAGGGAGTGTTGATAGCCTCTCTATTTTAGTTGAATGTATTATGACAGACCTTTGAAGGAATTTTTCATTGAAATTTGAAACGATAAGCCCATATCTACTAGAGGATATTTGCATCACTACAAACCCTATTGGGTGGTGTTTCAAATTTGAAGTTTTGAATGTGATTATTGCTTTTTTCTACTAAGTTTGCATACAATTTTTTAGACTTAGTTACCTGATTAGTGTTTGATCTTTTTCTTGAGTGTTTATTCTTTTTAGGAACATCGGTGTTAAAATGCCTCTTTCGCATCCTTGTATTGAAAACGTTGCACTGATTTTCTACCTATAATTCAATTGCTTGATTGACAACTTATTTTTCAAATTTTAATTCATTCTTGTGGGTAGATCTAGGGTTTTTTGTTTGGATATTTTTTCTTGGTTTCCTTTAGTTTCTTTTTCTTCCATTTTTGTAGCTAGTTTTTTTATTTGATTGTTGGGATCTAAGTGTTTAATGAGAGAGAAGTGAGGGACATATGTATAGTTTATTTTAATCAACTGAGTCATAACATCAATTTAGTGTTATCCATCACCCTTGACTTAATGAACAACCCTTAAAATTAACAATTAATAAAATTAAATCAATATTTTTCCATTTTCTTGGTAGAAAGGTAACATTAAATAGACTAGGGTCTCTAGATAAGGGAGTAGGATTAACTTACCCAAGACTACAAAATACATATAGAATCTTGAGATAGGGTGTGTAAATCCACTTTTAGTGGTAGAATATGGGAATCCATTCTAACACAAGGCTTAACCACTAGGCTACAATGGGACCTTTAAAGTGACCTCCTATCTCACTTTGGAACTGGTGGCACCTATATCCTGGAGCTATGTTGTACTCATGGGAGTCTCTTTCGGGAGGCTCTGAGATTGATACACTACCCTTTTGTGTAGTTGTAGCTGATGGCTGTCCTCGTAGCACCTGTTTCTTTTGGTGGTGACCTTAGTGGTCTTTCTTAAGATATTATCATAGGTGATGAAGAGGGGGTTTCTTATTTCTATATCCATGGAATATCTTAAGCAAAATCACATGGTCCTCCTAGGGGGATGCTACATTAGTCATAAGAGAACTTGTGTGTGATTTGGATAACTAAGCATCTACCCGTTATAAGTGTCCCAACCATTTCCTCACCACTAAACCATGCATTAATTAAATGGGCTACGATAGTGGGAGGATCCCTTTCCCTCTTTGGTTTTCTTGGTTTGTAGCATTAGGATATTTTTAGTGTGTCTTGTTTGTTATTTGTTTCCAGTTGCCTTGGGATTGTTCTTTATTCATGAGTATGCCTCCTTTAGACACAATCGTGGTGTATTTCTTTTGTGTCATTCTCATGCACTTGCATCCCTTTCCCCTATAAGGATGGTCCACTTATCTATAGATGTACACTTAATTCCAACATATGTGCATCTATCTCTTGAGTTACTTTGGCTTCCACTCAGAGGCATGAGCCTTTCATTCATGCATTGGTTGACCCTGATTTACCACATCATTATTGTACCTTTAAACCCATCTCATTATGTGGGGATATAACCTTATTTTTATATTTACATAGTCCCTTACCTCAGTCATTCTTTAATAATATTCATCCTTCTTTGTCAAACCCATTGTGTCTGTACCATTAGTGACTGATGGTCTTCCAAATGTCATGTCCACATTCATACCTTTGACCATGAATCCTTTCTACACCACATCCATTTATGACTCTTTCTCCTCATTTTGGAAAAAACTTAGTGGAATTCCACCATTTGGCACATCCAATATGGGTTCCTCCACATCAACAAGCCTTAGATCTTCATTCACAATGGGTGGAGGTTCTACTTCCATCATGTCTTGTATCCCTATGTATCATGTTGGAGGGTCTAGTTTTTCTTCCATATTTGGTTTCATGGGACCCATGATGGGTTTAGGTATCTCAGTGGGAAGGATGAAAATAACAAATAACGGGTTTCCATTTGGTTGTAATCCTTTCAGTGTAGCCATGTTATCCTCTAGTAGTATTGGAGGTTTTTTTGTTTCGACTAGGCCTACTAATCCTTTTGTGAGTCAACTTCTTGGAGGATCTATGTTCTAGAGTCATACATCTAATCCTTGGAATGCCTTTAGGGTGGGGTGGGGGGGAACCTTTTACATATATAATCCATTGGGTCCTAATCCTGTCAATAACCCTTTTGGATGCCCCTATTGTCCAGGAGCTCAACAAACTCTTGGAAATCATTTTTCCACTAGGACCACTTACCCTAGGGTTATTAAGTAATATCAAGTTTACATGGGCACTAGAGCCAATAGCTCTGGCTAACCCACCCTTGCATAATCCTAATACTAGAAACAACGCTATCAGGGGATCACCTCTTCCACTTGGTGCATAAGGGGCCTCTAACCCGCCACAAGATTTGTTCACATAACCTTTCTTAGAAACTCTAGCTTTTCCTGATCTTTCTAAGTTAATGAACGACCCCATATGGCATAATATTGCATGACCACTTGTTCCACATAAGCTACCAAAAAACATTCTAAAATTCCATGGTAAGCATGGAGAAGACCCTATAAATCATATCACCAATTATCATCTGTGGATTTCATCCAATTATTTTAAGGATGATAGTAATAGGTTGTGTCTGTTTTAGTGGTTTATTGATCTTGAATCCACTGCTTATGATAATTTCCTATATTTAGCATAAACATTTGTTAATCATTATCAATTTCTTATTCAATATGAGTTTAGTATGCATATCCTCACTACCTTCTGTTAGGATGAATTCAAAAATATTTCTAATCATATTCATGAGCAGAGAAGACATTTGTTATGAACCAGCTCAAGAAAAGATAGAAAAGATAGATCAACGCCTTAGAATTTAGCCTCTTCGAGGGGGAAAGCACCATCCATCACATCATATTTAAGAGAAAATTATAAGGTTCAAGAAGTGGAACGTCACAGAAACAAGAACTCGACAACTACGAAATCGATCAATTTCGGAGTATCTTATCAAGTGGAAGAACTTGTTTGTTGAAGATTCCACATGGGAGGATGAGAATTTTATACAGAAGTATCTAGAACTACTCAAGCGTTGAGGACAACACTTTTTTTGAAGGAGAGGGGCATGTTGGGTCCCTATAATACTAGTGATTACCCATTACTAATTGTATTTGTACCCTTATTAATAGTGCCCTTATCCCGCATACTGTTATACTGTGCCCATAGAATCCCCTCTATGTTATTTTGTGGCTTATATATTATTGTTAAGTCGGCTGGGTTATATTTGAATCCTTAGACTCCTATATAGAAAGGAGGTTTGTCATTTGATCATCAAGAATTGTCATCTGTAAATATCCATGTTGCGAGATCCTTGCCATCAAACTTCCTCATATTGATTTTTGGAATATGGTGGGTCTTCGATCCAACATTAGAGTCTATGGAATCATGATTAACATTTCTTTTGTTCTCATCATGAGTTTCCTTTAGTACCTTTTCACCATTAATGACCATTCCTTGTAGCAAATTATTCATATTTATTGTCAATGCTCCCATCTTATCATCCATGCCATCAATTTTAGCGTCCATGTCATTCATCTTAGAATCCATGCCATTCATCTTAGCTTCCAAGCCATCCATCATAGCTCTGATACCAAATGTTATGAACTAGCTCAAGAAAAGATAGAAAAGATAGATCAACGCCTTAGCATAATTCTAAGGCGTTGATCTATCTTTTCTATCTTTTCTTGAGCTGGTTCATAACAACGTTGATCTCTTCTCTGAACCAAACTTCCCAATGAAGTTCTTTGTGAATGTTTTCTGCAATATTTACTTCCTGAAATTGTCAAATATTTGGAAAAAGGTGGAGCCAAACTAAATAGAAAGATATTTTTTGTGCCGACCAACTTGATTTGATTTATTCTTAGCCCGTCACTTGTAGCAACACATTAAAAATGATCCTTAGTCATCGAATCGTACATCATCTTAGAAAGCTATAACTCATAATGACGAATTCATTGGCTCTGTATCATCTGGAAATGTAGGACAACTAGCCTCTCATATGGGCTAATAGAACATCTCTTCTAGGGACCTAGATGGTCATCCTGCTACTCAAACTCCTTATGCATTTGGTCCCACCTCTGAGGTAAATTCTATTCAATCCACCTAGAAAAATAGTCCTCATCAGCAAGGAGAAAAAAAGAGAAAGAATAAGTTGTAGACTTTGTTTGAGCAATAGGGAGCATCACAAGCTCAATATAACACTGGAAGTGGCACAAAATAGAAAAAACTAAGAAGCACTTTCCCTCCAAGGTTTGTGGGGATGATCATCTTGCTCATGATTTCCCCTGGATGGATGAAATTCATCGATATTTCTCGCATCAGCCTACTCATCGGCCAATTATCTTGAAAAAACCATTTCTAGCCTAGCAACAAAGTATGGCTACAAATCCTCCACCACCTCAGCCGGGGGTAGTTGGGACAACACTTCTATTGCCTCACCTTCAATGCAAGATACCTTTATGGTAAATTAGACATCCATTTACAATCCACAACTCATAGTTATGAGAATCCTAAGATTGTTAGCTCTACCCTAGACCTCATGAACCAACCAACATTAGATGGTTAACTTCATTTTGATATGCCATCATTGAATATTGTGCCACAACCGCCTAAGGGTTCCATTTAAAAAACTATGCACAAACCCAATGTGAAGGCCACTTACAATTATAGTATTGATGAGGATCTTGCCCAAGCTCTAGCTACCATGTCTACATTAGAAGTGTTGCAAAGTTTCTCTATGAAACACAAGGAACTTTGTTTACTATCAGTGGGGTGGATCCCTCATACTCAAATATTATGACCTTTGATCCATATCTTTAGAAACCCCATCTTCCTCCTCATTTGGCCTTCTAGATATTGGTCCATGTTTTTGGAAAACATGTTCATAGGAAAATTTTGAATGTGGGGGCATCAATTTGTATAATTTAATCAAAGTGTTGGAAACCTCTTGGTTCTCCCACTTTTTCTGCACCCAAATCAATTGTGAAGGCCTTTAATGGGCACACCTTATAGCCTCAATGGGCCTTTTTATATTTTCCTATTGATTTAGGAGGAAAATTGATCTCTATTGAGGTCAATGTCATTGATGCACTATTATATTATAACCTTCTCCTTGCACGAAGATGGATCTATGCTATGACTTTTGTCATTTCAGCAGCCTTCTAAGTTGTCATGTTCCCCCATAAAAGTAAAATAATCACTATTGGCTAGTTGGAATTTTACAAGCCCAATATTGTATTTCACAATAGTTAGTCAGATGCCTTTGTAGGTGATTCCACCACTCTTGCAGAGAGTATTGGGGCAAGAGTGTTCAACTATTAATCCTTGATGGGAACATTTCCCATTGTTCCATCAAAATCATGTTCATCTGCTTCCATGATTAACATGATTTGTTATGTCACTAGTGAATCCCTTGGACCTCCTACTCCTTAGGAAATGCCTACAAAATATGAATCTCACTGGGGCATAATGCTACTTGTTGACACCTAATCCTAAGGGATTATGAAAATTCATGTAAATATTGTAAATAAGAAAATAAGGAAGCATTGGAAAATGAATCCCAATAGTCTCCCCCTCCTTGTATATATTATTGATTTCTCTTAATGAAATACACATTTATGGAATTTCCTAATGCATGGACTGACATCCTATCATAGCTAACCCACACTTTTTAGTTTCACTCTATCCTATAACTCCTATTTTCATGCCATTATCCTCTACCCTCAACACTTTTCCCTCTATCTACTATATTGATCTACTGGTGAATACACTGGTTTTTGGATTTTCTATGCATTGAAGGCATATTCCTCACATTTGTTGGTCAAATATCTTGAGACAGAGAGTATTCTTAAACTCTGTGTAGTTTTTCCGTGTCATGCTCTATGAAGATCGTGCTCTATGTCATGGTTTGTTGTGTGTTTGGAGGTGAATTGTTGTGCATTGAGAAAGTCGTAACTTCAACAACTATTATATGTTATCATATGTACATTAGTATATGAATGGTCACGTATTGTTCGATTCATGTATTTGGTGCTGAATTGTGGTTAGTTATTTATATAAAATAAAGTTTGTGCACCAATTAGATTGTATCATATGTATAATGCATAATTTATATATATTATGTTCATGATACTGCGTGTACCGTGAATACCTTGTGGATTATATGTTGTTCATTGGTGAATGTTGTGCGTATGCACCTTATATGGAGTTATTTTGAAGTATATGCTTTTGAAATTTTGTACTTTTGAAAGTGCATATGGTATGCAATAATGAGATACACTTATGAAATGTTGTACTTTAGAAAGTGAATATGGTATGTGATAATGGGAGTGGGTTGAAAATACATTGAGTTATTTTTTGAAAGCCATATGGTATATGGTATGTATGGTATGAAATTATATATATGGTATATGGAAGGTATATTTGAAGTTCTACTTTTTTAATTGATTATCTTTTCTTGAAGACATGGACAATTAGTTTTATTGCATAGACATCAAGTTTTTGCTAGAATTATTGTAATTATTTTGGGCCTAGATCAGATTATATGATGCATTCACTCATCTCCATAGTGGGACTAGTTCTTACCAGCAAATGGAAATACCATGAGTGGTCCAAGAAGATAAAACACACTATGACTTTCAATGAGCTATTGAAAAGCGTTTCTAAAGGAGAGGGAGGCAATCCTCCTCAAAAGTCCAGTTTTGACAAAGAGCTTACCATCTAGGAGAACAAGAATAGCAAGTACTATGCCTTGATTGTATCATCAGTCAATGAATAGGTGAGTCTTCATATTATTCCATTTACAAAAGATTTTAGTGCTTTAAAGAAGTTAAAATAATCATATGACCCACACTCTGAGCTAGAAGTTGTTCAATTAGTCACCAAAATATTTAATTTAACATTGCAGGATGATTATCCTCTTTCCTTAACCTATGAAATAAGAGCCATTATGCAAGGCATAAATCCACTGGAGTTAAGATGGATGTTCCTACACTGCTTTTGTCAAGGCATTGTATCCTACTTATTCCCATTATCCTGAGTCATTACAAGCTAGTGGAAAAATTTCACAAATTTCTTTTGACTCTCCTGTGGGAAAATTTGTTGAAAGAGAGAAAGATTTTGGGAAGAAGAAATCAACTACTCATTCTCCTGAAGGGTTTGTATGCCTTGCACAAAAATAGAAGAATTAGTGACATGATTCTTCTAGAGTATGAGATGGTCAAAGAGGAAGAGGAAGGAAGTATATTAGAGGCAGGGGGTAGACATTTCCAGGGAGAAAGTTTTTATATTCATTTCATATAGTGTAATAGAAATGGAAATGATGCCTCTATAATTAAGCTCTCATGGGACACAATTCAAAACGAAAGGGATGAAAAGAAAGGGAAATTAGCAGGTAAAGGGAAAGGTAAACCGAGTTTGTTCATTATGTTGTGGCACATTGCAAGATTGAAGTAACTAAAGACTTATTTAATGATTCACTTGCTTCATGGAAATATGCTTGGTTGCTTGACTTAGCAACAACTTTCCACATGTATTTTATAAGACATTTGCTTGAAGAATTCAATAAAAATGTTGATGGAGAAGTCCACTTTGTAGATAGGTCAAAACTCAAGCCATCAGGGCTTAACACCATCAGGCCCAAACTACCTAGTCTTCTAGAATTTCTTCTGGATGATGTTCTCTACCTCCCAGAGATGAGGAGTAAATTTTTATCCTTAGTTCACATCTTCCATAGAGGCTAATCCATTCATATATTTGATGGAAAAGTTGAGGTCAGAAAAGGATCATACCACTCACTTTTCATGACTAGGATAGAAGAAGAAAGACTTATGAATTTCCACAAAATTTTTCATACAATTCACATTATGATGAAGGTACACTTCCATCTAGTCTTTTGTGGCATGCAAGATTTAGACATTTCAACTATGAAAATCTGCATTTATTGAAGAAAAATGGTGTTATAGGTTTCTCTACCATTCCTAGGAAACTTAAGCAATGTGATGCTTGTATCTTAGGAAAGCACAACAAACAATGTTTTCATGATTCTCATTCTAGAGCACACAAAAATATTGAACTCATTCATTCTTATTTGTGTGGCCCAATGCATATTCCTTCTTCAAATGGTAATAAATACATGATGATATTTATTGATGACTACACTAGAATGTGTTGGGTATATTTATTGAAGAACAAATATGAAGCTTTTGAAACATTCAAGAATTTTCATGAATGGATTGAAAATGATAAAAAATCTCATATTGTCTCTATTCATAGTGATAATGGGAAAGAATGTACTTCAAATGATTTTGAGAACTATCATCACCAACATGGGGTCAAAAATCAAGCAACAGTGCCTTATAATCCATAATAGAATGATGTAGCTAAAAGAATGAACTTGACAATGTTAAATATGGTACATTCATTGTTTTTCAATAATTTTCAGCCAATTTTTTGAGTTGATGCAGTTTTATCTGTTGTGCATATACATAATAGGTGTCCATCTCATGCTATAAAAAATAATACTCCCTATGAAGTTTGTTATGTCCATATGCTTTTGGTGAGGCATCTCAAGTTTTTTGGTTCCATCTATTATGCCTTGAGACCTAAGGAACAAAGAAACAAACTTGGTGCATGCAGTCAAAAATGTATCTTCTTTGGGTACTTAGATAGCTCCAATGAAGACCATCTCTATTATGAAGTAAACAAGACATTTATAGTATCTAGAGATATGATATTTCTTGAATCTTCCAAGACTGGGAATGTTGTTCAACAACAACTTGATCGCTTGGATAAATCAGGCATGCAAATTTGTTTCAAGGGTTTGATAATGAGATTCTGCATCTTGAAGGGGGGATTCCTGTACTAGATCAATCTATGGAATATTCTTCTGAAGCAATCTCTCCCCCTCATTCTCATGAAGCTCCAATCACTAATCAACAAGACACTGATTAATGCAATTGATGAAATTGGGAGCTTAAATCTTGATTCGGCCTCATCTCAGTCAATTAAGAAACCTTGACCACCTTCGAAAGGTCCTCCAAAATGTCTCACAAAGGCACTTGAAAGTGTTTATCTAGATGAGGTTGGAAAAAAACAGGGACAAAAAGCTTTGTCAGACATAATGAAGGCAATGTATGTTAGAAATTAATTAATGGAGAAATCAAATACGCAAAATACTATGGAAACAAAAATATAGAAATTCATAGAACAAGAGAGACACATATATAGGTGGTTTAGCTAATTTGGGCTACGTCCGCAAAGAAATATCCATTCCTTCCTTTTATCTTATCCAAAAAAATGAAGAGATACAACCTCCATCAAATCCATTATAATTTAGTCTTTGCTCTCACATAGTCTTCTTTATATTTCTTGCTCAGAATAATAATACACAACCACAATAAGATTCCCTCATGTAAACCAGTGGTTTCCTGCTAGGAAAAAAACCATAAATTAAATGTAGCCTCTATTTTCATATAATTTTCCTAATGAATGACCCAAATTGACTACAATTTTATGCAAGGAAAATTTTCATCTATTTTCAGCTTTGGTGGCATTTCCCTCGAACCCCCACCGGGGGGAGACTCCAAACATGCAACCCCCACCCGCCCCCCCAAGGGCACCACATGCAACAATAGTGTATAGGAAAGCCTTCCTAGACTCCCCCGTTGGGGATTGAAATCCAAACATGGTTGAAACAAGACCTCTAAATTAGGAAGATAATCAGGATCCACATTCAACAATGTAGACGATTTTGATTCACCTGTTGATATGGATGTTCCTTATGATTGTGAACGAAATTTGTCTACATATTTCAAACCAACTTCCTTGAAAGAATATTCTTCTTATGATGAATGGAAAGAAGCGATGCAAAATGAATATGATTCTTTGATAAAGAATGGCACCTGGAAGCTAGTTGATCCGCCTTTGGGAACCAAACGAATAGGCTACAAGTGGGTCTTCAAGAACAAGTATAACAAAAATGGCTCACTTGAAAAGTATAAATCTAGGCTCATAGAAAAATGTATCTCACAGAAGGAAGGGGTTGACTATGAGGATACTTTTTCCCCCACAACAAAATGGGCTACCATATAGACACTCTTTTCCTTAGTAGCTCAGAAAGGTTCGAAAATCCATCAAATGGACATAAAAAGTACTTTCTTGAATAGATACCTGAAAGAGAATGTTTTATGCCCCAACAAAAAGGATTTATTGTGAAGGTTTGGGAGAAAAATGTTTGTAAGCTATAAAATCCTTGTATGGCCTCAAACAAGCACCATGATTCTCATATGGGAAATTGACTGAGCATCTTCTGAAAATCAGATTCAAATTCTATGATCTTGATGATGTAAGTTTGTTTATAAAGAAAGTTGGAAAAACAATTGTATATATTTTGGTGTATGTATATGATATTCTGATCATAGGGAACAATGAGAATTACATTGCATCCATAATGAAATAACCAAGGAAAGGCTTTCAAATGAAATATTTGGGATATGTTCAATACTATCCTTGTATTGAAGTAACCCAACATCCAAATTTTATATTCCTCTCTCAGAAGGAGTACATTAGAGACATGTTAAACATGTTTGGCATGGTTGAGTGAAATCCTTTGATGAATCTAATGTAACAAATTTTAAAGCTCACATCCACTGTAGGAGAAGAATTTGAGGATGCAACAAAGTACAGACAACTCATAGGAAGTCTCAAATACCTGACTACTACTAGGGAAAACATTTCATTTGTTGTTGAAATCCTCTCCAGATTTATGTAAAAGCCTTGGGAGGGTCACCAATTTTGTACAAAAATATTTCTAGAGAACTTGAATGGAACTCAAGATTTTGGGCTCAAGTATAGGCAAGTGGATGAATTCAGCCTGATTGGATACTCTCATTAAGATTTTGTTGGAGATAAAGAAATTGGAGTATATACTTTAGGCTATGTTATAAGTATTGGACTAGGAGTTATCTTTTGGAGGTAAAACAAACACTCAGTTCTAGCATATTCCACAACTGAGGAAGAATATGTGGTATCAACTGACGCAACAAAGTAAACTATGTGGCTCGGGAAAATTTTAGAATATTTGTAGGAGAAACAAGTACATTCAACTCCTCTTTTGATTGACAACACTTTTGCAATAAATTTGGCCAGGAACCTAAAGTTTCATTATTGAACCAAGCACGTCAATACAAAGTATCATCTGATTTGACATAATGTTGAGGCTAAGACTACCCATCTATGACATTGTTCCACAAATGAGTATATTGTAGACATATTCACTAAAATCCTTCGAAGAGAAAAGTTTGAAAGATTCAAAGTGATGCTTGGACTCAACAACATACCTTCATATTAAGTAGAGAATGTTGAAACCTAATCCTAAGGGATTGGTAAAATTCATGTAAATATTGTAAATATAAAAATAAGTAAGCATTGGAAGATTAAGGGACATTGTAAGATGAATCCCAATAGTCTCCCTCTCCTTGTATATTGATTTCTCTTAATGAAATACACATTTGTGGAGCTATCTAATGCCCACTGTGATACCACCTTTTGTGCAAGTAATTATCTCTTTAGTGGTAACACCAACACCTAATGACATTGGTAAAACAACTCTTCCCAATATGGAATATCATCATGATCATTTTCCCACATGGGTCATCGCTCCATCACTTTGACCTGACTCCCTTGATATTGATTTTCCTTTCGATATTGACGTCTTGGAGGTCATGGATTCACAAGAACTCTAAGTGAGACTATGCTTCATGTTGCCTCTACTCTCCCACAATTGGAAACTATGGAGATTGACATTCAAAATCTTGAATTCGGCCTAGGGGCATCTCCTGATTCACCTTTTAGCCAAATTAAGTCAAGACTTTCCAGCATTGACCTTGCCACTAGATTATCCACTCCAACATCTCCCGTCAATGAATTTCTCATATCCTCTTCACGTCTTGATCATTGATATCAAGGAACTATCTTAGCTCATGCGACCATTCACCCTTTATGTCCTTTGGTTTTCCCTAAAAATGTTATGGTTTTATGCTATCCTTGGAATCATCAACCTTTCGAAACTTGGAATTTTCAATGGATGTGGCATGGCCCCATGATGGTGCACCATACATTCCTAGAAAGCGTACATGATTTCATACATTATAATCCTTGGCATGTGCCCAACAATTGGAACTATAGTGCATAGCCTATCAGACAATGTCATGCTTTGTGTATTTGTATATATTTCACAAAAAAAAACATTTCATCATTTTCACTATTGCTCTGAGGTATATCTCTAAAATTGCCATATCGTACAAGGATTCTCTGACATTATTATTGAATTTTTGGCCTTCTTTGTCTCCATTTCAACTTTCCTTAGGGCCCATCACATTAGGTTGTGACTTTAATCATTCCTTCTTTCACGTCACAACTTCTGTGATATAGCCTACCCTGCATGGGCACCCTAAAATATAACTTGATTGTTTTCATGGTGCCCATGTTGCATCCATTTGTAGCTTTGAGGATCCTCTTTAACACCTTCCATGACATCAAATTTTATCCCCATGCCTCTCTTTGTATATCATTTTTTTCTATCACCCTATAGGGGGTCCTCACACTTTTTATTATGTTACATTATAGTCACCTATGCTTACGATCTTCAATGTCCTAATAGAAGTCATCATACCAATTCTTTCCTTCATTTCACTCACTATATTTACAACCATACTTGACCTATTTCCTTTGCATTAGCCTTGATTAAATATTGCAACCCTCCATCACCTTTTAGAGAGATCATTGTGATGAGTGAATTTTCATTGCTAGACACTTTGCCGCTTCTTTCTACCTTGTTTAGTTCGGTTCTGTCACCACCCCTCAGAACAAGATGCATATTGTTATACTAGTTGTCTCTATGGAATGTTCTTCCATTTTTCCTTCTTTTAATTCTCATTAAATAATGAAAGTATTGAGCTCCTTTTGCTATACTTTTATGCTTGCTAAATTTATACAAAAATAATGATTTCATTTTCTTCTTATTTTCTTGACTCGTTAAACCCATGAAAATCCCAAGATTCTATTACTATCCCATTTTCATGTTCATAAAACCTATATGATAATGTTGAGTTGTCTTTGTCTTTTCATGCTCGTTAGTTAAATTGAAAGTCGACGAGTGATCTCTTGTCCATTATCAAGCTCGTTAACCCATGAGAATGTCATGAGTGTTCTTTTATCTCTTTCTTTCCTCAGTATAAACTTCCTAAAAAATTAATATATTGAGCTTACTTGTTTTCTCTTTTATTATCATTAAACTATGAAGGTGATACACTATACAAAAAAATGGGGGGGGGGGGGGGTCCTTTTCTGTCACATTTCTATTATGGTAGTTGTATGTTTCCCCTGAACATAGAACTTGTTCGAGTCACATTATTATAGTTGAATTTTTCTAGAATTATGATCCACACCTTCACCATGCGTTGCATCATTCTATTCCATGAGTCAGTATCTCACTCTACTGGTTACCCTTTCAATCCATGGGCTTTGATGATGCCTCCTGCGTCACAAACATTTTTATCGATATTCTTCACTATTTGTTGCAAAATTCACTATTGTATCATGCCATTATATGTTCAAGGGAAGTGTTAGTTAAACATTGACCATCTGAATGTATCATTACACCTTTTGTCTTGGCCATCCCTATGTCAGTTGTACATCAGTTCTCCAATTTTTATCATCAGAGACCTTATCTTCATGTCAGTTTCATGTTGATAATGGGATATACATTAAGGCCCTCCTTCGACTAATCTCTTACCATTAAATTTGACACCTTAACTAGGATGTAGATCTAGAAACAATCTAGTACCTTGGAGCTTACAGTCATCAGTGGCAAGTTTCCTCACGGTTTTCATTAGGTTTCCATCAGTAGCCCATGTTGATTGATTCTACACAGTGCTCAACTTCAACTGATTAATTTTCACTTTGTATATTTTCTAAGTACCTTTGGATCCATTTTAATTATTGATTGTATCTACCACATCTATTAATGATATACATCAATTCCTAGTAATTAGACAATCTCACTACATGCTTAACGTCATCTCATTCATTAGCATTTAGTAGAGTCGTACCATCGGGGTATGTGTCGAAGACCTTGGGGAATTGAGGCCACTTAAGTCAGGACCATTTCCTCCCCATGTTGTGATTAGAGACTATATTATGTACTTTGAGGGCCATCATTAGGGGCCTTCACATTAGAGTCCAACCCTACTGATAGCTATTGCGCCCGAGATCTACATTGTATCATGAGTAGTTCTCGATGACATCAATCCACAGTATGTTATGTGGGAATTTACGATATATTCGCTTAGTATTGAGTGTGAGTATACCTACCTCATGGATGTAATTATTTATGTATCTCACTATATTTTTGAGTTTCTATATGTCTATTATCTATGATCTCTACTTTCCTCTTTCACTAATCTAGTTTTTGTACTGTATTTCAACCATCATATTCTCTAATGAATTGATACATTAGGAGGAATTTTCTAAACCTCAAAAAGTCACCCCTATGGTCAAGAAGAAATCCACAACCTTTTCTCGGCGAGAGGATCAAGTTGTCATTGGTGAAATGTCAAAATATAAGTGCTTTGAGGGCTCAAAACTCCTCAGTTGTAGTGATTGAACAAGTGGGACTAGTAACACTCCCTCCTAGTGTTTTGGACTGAAATAGAAGGTCGTCAATGCCCTCTCTAAATTAGAGCTCCAAAATAGTGCAATAATTTGACTAGATAAGCATAGACTCAAAACAACTTGACAACTTTAATTAAAATAAGAATTCCTAATTAAAATAATGATTGATTTGGTATATATTAATCATCACCTTGATACAATCAAGAAAGTATGTAGGTGAGTTGAATTCCAATCATGATGGAAATCTATATACATGTAGCTCTTCACTGGTCACAGGGAGAATAAAGGAGCTTATGCCAATATTGACAGTGTCACAACCATTATAAAATTGTGTAGAGATCATAGAAGTTAGGGATTAGATCAAGAACAGAGGCTTAGAGGGCTCACCGATGTACTCTAGTTTGATTGATAGACAATAGTAATAATTATGTTCCCCATTCATATATTTTGTTTCTTTGATTATGATACATGATTAATGCATTATGTTGTACTAATATCAGTTTGTAGGAAGATTGTGTTGGTTTATTTCTCTTTCTACGGGTGATAGGGAGATCCAAAAACAAAGATATCAGTAGGAGATATTCCTAGAGTTGGCATCTTCAAATAAAGTCAAGGAGATATCACTAAAAGGTATGTCTACTACCTCCTTCTTGTAAATTTGAATGTGCTTGGGATTTTCTAGTTTCTTTGTCTCATTTCTCCATTCACACACACCTTCTAGGCAAGCTCTTGGGCAAGGCTTACAAGGATTAAATTAACCTACTACTATAGGTGAAATTATATCTTAAGAAATCCTTCACTATTTCACCAAAGGAAATATTTATGTTTCCTTATTTCTAGTTCATAAAATTTTGAAACGATTATTCTTGATCTAATCTAATATGCCCTTAGGGAGGCGTTTCCTTCTTTCTAGTTCATAAAGAATTGAAGCACTTTTCAATGATCTTATCCAATATTCACATTGAGAGATGGGTTGAGTACATCCTATATATTGAAATACCCTCCAAGAGAATTGAAAAGAAATAATCTCTCCCCCACTAGAAAGAATCGTCTACGAGATTGAACTCAAGTTTTTGCTTTTGGAACAACCATAACTAATTGTCAAATTTAGATGTAGTGTGTTGTTTACTTTGCAAGTATTCATTCAATAGAAATGTTAATGATTGTTTTCATCTATTTTTTACAATAAAAGAACATTAATTTTCAAAAATATACATTAATGTGAAATATAGATTCACATTCAATGCTACCCTTTAGTTTCTTAATTTTCCTCTATTTATAAATGTATTAACTTCTTAATATTTAATATATTTTCCTTATATCATATGTATATTATTTTATTAAATATTTTAAGTAATTTTCATCAATTTTTAATAACATCAATTAATTAAAATCACTTTTTTTTTAAATTAAAAATTAAAACTTTACATTCTGTTTCACATTCATAGCACAAAATATACAAAATTCATAAAGTTTCGGAGGGTTTCCACAAGGAAACCAAGCCCTCTTGATAGTAAAAAAAATCTTGCCACATGAGAAACTATGATATTTTAAGAGTCCAAGAAAATCTGATTGATAGAAGTAGTACAAAAACCTAGTAATTTATGTTATTAAGAAAGAAATATTGTTATTTTCCAAGACACCACCTTAAAATGAGCTAGAACTATGACCTTGAATAAAATTAATAAAAACACATAAAGATATAAATGCGATATATATTAAAATAAATAGATTAAGGGATGTACTCCAAGGGGTTGGATGGGGGACTGTAAAGCTACCCCCTTCTTGCACTGACCAATAATTTATGAGCTTATAGTATTGGATAAAATGGTTGAGTGCAGGAGTAGGTCCTTTGGAATCAAGAATGGATTTTTCTAGGAGCCCTTTGAGCCCCTGGAGCCTTCGTGATCATCTACATATCCAACCCCCTTTACTACCTCTTTAACATAGGTTTGGATATTGAGGACCCCCTTACAAATGACATCAAATTTACCTTCAAAAAGTAAAAGTTCTTTTTGAAGCTCCATAATCTCATATTTTTCATAGACCAATTCTTTTTTACTACTCTAAAGTAAATTTTATCCCTAGTATTGGAATTTTTGGGGTCCTTGGCTCGACCTTGAGTCTCCATTAGAATACAAGTTGTATTTTTTCTCTTCCATAGCCATTGAGCCTCGATGTTGACCTCATCTATGGCATCCTTTCCAACCATGGGTCATCAATATAGGAATTGGTTGTGTGCTTGCAAAATATCCTATTTTGCATGAGTCACATACTACTGCAAAAAGCCTTGATTTCAAGGTATGCCTCAAGAGCCAAACATAGAATTTTCCCATTTTCTATTCCTTCTATTTGTAGGTGTTAATAAAACTAAACCCCAATCAATAAAATAGTTCAATTTATAGTCCATATATGAAAATGATAACATAATCATCATGATTTTTTTCGAATGGAGCTAAATCCATGATGATAACAAATTGGGGATCATTTCCACATGTGAGAAACTATGACTCAAATTAGGTTCCATTTATCCCTTGCTTATTCCATTAAAGGCCATCATATACAAGCTCGCATCTAGATACAGGGGTGTAATACAATTATAATGAAGGAAACAATCAAGGGAGCCCATACTAGAAAGTCTGATCAACCTCCTAATGACCCTTAAAATTGTCATCCACACTTTTGACGTGTTCAAAGTTAGCTACCACCTTTCGCTCTTTTCTATGCACCTTGACATTCCCTAAGCCTAATACCCCATTTGGGGAGTTGAATTGATATTTAGTTAGAGTCAAAATTTAGTCATATTTATGTGGGACTAGGATGTTTTTTAGTAAATTCCAAATTTGTATGATGGGGTTCTAGCTAACCCTTTGTTAGCCAACTTTTTTTTGGAATATTCCTTTTGTGTTTAATATGTTGGGGGATGACTATTATGAGCTCATTAAATAATTGAGCCACTTTAATAAAGATCATTATAAGTTTTTAATTGCTTGAAATATTAAGTGTGTTGGATCCACCCACGAGCTTGTAAACTACTTGTATTAACAAGAATCAATATCCTTTAATGATAAGGTAAGTGAATCCCTGATCCATGGCCAACTAAAAGTCCCTAATGAGACTTTCTAATTCATGACAATTATTATATCCTATCCATTTATAAAACATGCATATAACTTAACTATTATGATTTTGAAATATTCCTCCCACACCTATGAACCCTATGCTCCCATTGGAGGCCCCATCAGAGTTCAACTTCATGGGGAAGATAGGAGGGGTATCCATTTATCCAGTGAGGGGACACCTTTTGGGATTGATTAGTGAGTAGATCAATGTATGGAACAAAAAATATTGAGTTCTTAAAGGATGGTAATCTCTAACCTTGATGTCATTTTGGTTTTAGGATCCCACATTCTCACACCAATAATTTCTATAATGATTTTGAGAATAAGATCACATACGTGTGACCTTATAAAGGACTTGGACTTAGATATTCTCATATTTATTTCATTCCACACATTTCATTACAACATCCCTATAAGAAATTCCAAAGTAGGCTAAGAATCCCATTGTAGAAGGATCATTCTTCCATTGATCTAGGGTTTCTAAGACATATACATATGATTGATCTTATTGGAAAACGAACATCCGACCTTTGTCCGATAACTGACTATATTCCATACAAGATATAAAGCTATGTTTTGTGTTTCCTTATTTACACAACACAAAGGACACCTTCCTAGAGTCAGAAAACACCATTCAATAAATTTATCCAAATTTAATATTTTCTTTAGCTTGAGTATAAATAGAAAGGTTTACATTTTTTGCCACAATTCTAAATTATGCACTTTGTCCCATTATTGATATTGACTTCCTAGGAGCCAACCAACTATCATTCTATAAGCCCCGTTTATATGGGACTAAGCTGTTATCAGGAATAGTGTCCACTCGGATGCTGCTATTCCAACTAAGACTGGTAGCTATCTTAGAAACAAACAAGTAAAGTCTACTTTCGTTTTCCTTTATGAAAATAGATAAGAGTGGAACCAAGGAGACCAACCTTAGTCTTGTGCTTGATTTCCTTGTTTGATTCCTCTCTTTCCTGATAGAGCTTCGCCGCTTCTTCTTTGTCTGCCCAGCTTCAAAGAGCACCTGTGGAATCACAGCAACATACTAGTATCAAAGAACAAAGATCTATATTCATAAATAACACAAGACCAGATGTGTGTTAACCATACAAATGCATATATAAGTAAACATACAAGAATATGGAAGAAACTTGAATAGCTTTATTAAGATGAAAGGTAGCAAGATGATTACAACCATATGTTCTGACCCAGCATCATCCTCCAGCTAGAAAGCCCTTCTTCACCTCATGTAAAGCTTAACTCATCCAACACTAAGAATATACACCAAAAAACCACCAGCACTTCTCTACAAGATACAAGATTTCAGCCTCTGGATCTCTGTCATGAGGGATCCCTATATAAATGATTGTAGGGAGGTGAGTCATCTTGTGGGGTCTTGATTAGTGTCCTCTCTCTGATAGTTCCTGCTTCCACTTGGAGAATGGTGATCTCTTAGTCATCCCTGGTCGAAAATAGAGAGGCAAGTGTTAGAGGGGAAGCTTCTAGGAGATTCCATGATCTTCCACCTCGCATTTTGTCCCTGAAATTTGTCCGTTCGCGACTATCGCACCCTACAGAGGAGCCATTCAATATGCATCACACCCTATACACTGGGAAGGTGATATGCATCACACCTTCTGCACTGGGTTTTCAGTATGGTCTAGTTTTGACCATTCATGGGCAGTTTTTAGTGGAGAACTTCAGGGAGATGATGTAATCGGACAACCTTGTTGCTTTAGGCAGTGAAGCAACACTTTTTAGGGATGTAGGAGCCCTTATTTTATGGAAATTTATGATTGGGGTTGAAGTGCCCAAAAATGTCTATAACATTTTCCCACTAAAGCATGAGGTTGTTAATCTTTTTTATGTCGGGTGGAATGCTTTACTATGAGGATCCGAAGTTTTTTTGAGATGGGAGGTGACCTGTAATAAGATACAATACAATACATTATTTTGAAAACATTTTTCATGTTCTAGCTGAGGCGGGCATTCCCATGCTCAACTTTATAAATTCATTTTCATGTATGTAGGACAGACAATCGTCTGTGTGGCAAACTGATGATTTGGACTCGTCATCCTTTGATTTGGGTGATCATTTGTTTGGAAATGATGTACACTTTATGTCTTTATATTCTTGAATATATTGTAGCCTAGATGGATGAAACTAGATCTGGGGTCTTCAAAACTCCTCCAATCTTCACTCGGAGTACAAGTCGATCCACCTGAAAAATGTTCTGGAGTCGAACATGGAAAGACATCGCCTGATTACCAGCCAGTGATGTGAACTATTAACAGGCACGAGAGGAATCACCAATAATGAAAATGACCCTCAAGGTACTACAATACAATTCACATGGTGTGAAAAAGGACTTGGCATCAAACACCACATAAAATCTCTTGGTCGAAGGCCATTGATGTAAACCTGTTGCCGAAAGTGAGAAACTTTCCATTGAGGCATGCAAGCTTCAAAGTACTGAAAGGGTTGTTCCTAAGTCAACTTCTTGGATAATGAGCTTATGTCGAAAAGAAGTGACCCATCACAGGAGGTCCTTAATGAATCCCACATCAATGACACGGAACAAAGCAAATGATTTTGGAGGTGAAAACAATCTGACGATGCAGGGTTCACGGTGGTGGTCATGAAGGAATGGAGCATGAATGTATTGCAGTGGGTGAGACGCAGGTGAATTGTCTGAATGACTTCTCTTGAACATATCGGAAACACTGACGATGGATTGGTAGCATTAACCCCAAAGATGGATGGTGTGATGAACCAATGGTGATGACCAGTGAATAGAACAACCCAACCCAGCTTGGATGCGAAAGGAACATGTCATGTTCAAGAGCGACTTGCTACCAATAAAGGTTTGTCAAGTTTTCTTACCAATTTTCCCTAGTCATTGCTGACCAGTACCTATTTATTTTTGTCAAGCTTGAGGAGGATAACATATTCTTGTTCTATAATCCGCCCTTCGGGAAAACCTATCGCTATATTTTAGTTATCCCAGCGACAGTGAAATTTGTTCTCGTCCATTTGGATGAGTTTGTCACTATTCAGTTTTAACGAGTTTAACGACAAATATAACTCAGTCCCTTTCAATTTTAGAGAGTCTGAAAGAAACGAAAAGGAGACTCCAACGATTATTTTTCGTCATATAATCCCTTAAGTCTGAAAAAGCGTAAAATAATACAAAAGGGATGAATTTTCGATAGTTTTAAAGAGCCGAACAAGACAAGTGCTCGATATTTTTGTGTAATAATCCCTCAGGTCCAAAAATATTAAAATCTAGAGGAGGGATGGCACTTTCGATGACTTTAACGAGCCGGAGAGGCCAATCGCTTGGAAATCTTTTCATATTTTATGAGTCAGTTGAAAAGAGCTTAAACGAGACTCATTTTCGAGGAACGAGTGATGATTTCGGGTAGCAGCTGATTCCAGGTAAGGTTTGGAATTCTCCAATCATGGCAGTGTCACAAGGATGGCTAATAGAATCACTCTTCGCAGATGTTTCCTCGAAGGGGTAAACAATCATATGGGGGTGAATGATCGGCTAAAAACAGAGTGGAGGTGATGATGAGAACACGACCAAGGCTCAAAAGCTGGCGATAAGGCATTTACAATGGTTATTTACCGGTTCATTTTTTAATGAGCTTAAACTCTGGGGGAAATATTTCCTCATGACTCATGTTTATTTTTTAACAAGCTTGAACTATGTGCTAAAACTTCTCGTGGGGGGTTTATTTTTTAACGAGCTTGAACTCAGCGGTAACACTACTCGCCAATCGTATAATAAGGATGTCTCATTCAAGATGCCATTTTGAAGGGGCTTGCATCTTTTAAAGCTTTGCCCCAGATCCTTTCTTTATGGAAGCTAGGAAACGACCAGCCTTACGGGTTTGAAGGGTTAGAGGTCCTAGAAATTTAAAAAATAAATAGTCGCTCTTCGCTTGCATGCGGAAAGCTTTGCATGCCCCCAGGTATAGCGAAACATTTCCAGGTTACCATGAAAGTTCCCCGTGTAGTGGACTGAATGCTTCCTTGGTGATGTCTACCAAAATAGACAAAGGGGAGTGGTGCAGACGCATGCCACTCAGCATAACCTTAACGAAGGTATCTTGTTCTAGCCTAATCCCATTTTCCTATGAGGATGGGTGTGTCAGACTAGTCATATATCCCTCGTGGAAACCTACTCTATACCCAAGGTTTTCCTGCCAAATAGACTAGGGTGCATGCCCCCTGGGTTTCAGTCACATCCTCTTGAATCACTCGTGCTCATTAGGTAGACGGACTAGAGATCGATGAGACATTCCTTGCATGAAAAGACCATTTAGGTATGGCATTTGACTGTTTACGATGTGTGAACCAGGGAATGACATTTGGTCTACAAGCTTGACCGTTCTGCCTTCGTGTAGAAAACACATTACTCTAAAGAGTGAGGAAACGATGGCTCCCATGCAATAAATATAGTCGCATCCAAGGAGTAGATTATAATCCAAGGGTCTTTGAACTGCCATCATGTTGATGTGAACGGTTTTCCTTCTCAAAGTAATGGGAACATTTGGAAGGATCCCTAAAGGTTGACTGGTTCCTTTGTCGAAGCTTGTCGAATTTCTCATTTCAGGCAAAAGCGATGGTGAACCAAGCACTTTCCAAGCATTTGAGGAAAGGATACTCAGAGAATCCCCTTCATCGATGATGGTACTAGCCATGACCATTCTGTAAACTTGTACAATGATTCTGAATGGTACACTAGCTGGTAAACGGGGTCTACCTAATAGATTCCAGTCGAAGGAAACGACTAGGTTGCTTGGAGGTGGGACCGAATAGACGGTCGGATATGACTTTGATAAACTTCCTTCCTACGATAAAGGAACAGGTGGACTGCCCCCAAGTTCATCGGAGTCTATGTTTAGGAAAAGAATTTGAACAGTTTCATTCTCTTTCTCTTCAGTGATGGTATCATTCAAAGATGAACACTCTGAAGGCAAGACCGGGTCAACTTCCATCTCGACCTTTTGACTTTCGTCTGGTATGGATTTAGAGGGTTCATTTTCAATGATAGATGCTTCGACCGACCACAATGATGGGCCAGCCGGATTTTCAACCAGTGGAGGACTTGGCAAGAGTTTTTTATATCCAGGAGGAAGCCATAGCGGTGAAGTAGGACAGTCATCCAAAACTCTTTTGGATTTGTTAAGGAAGGGACAATAGTGGACAGTGTGATTGCCTTCACACAATTTACAAGGAAATCTGGGATTCCTTTTTTGTCCAGGTGCTTCACTTTCACTGGTTGATGGTGTGCATTCAACATGATCATCAGAGGTTGATGACACCGGATTATGGAAACGAGGAGACCAGTCCCTTAAGATCCGAGGGATGCAGGGACAATCTCGGTGATAGTGGTCTCCATTGAAAATGACACAAGGAGATTTAGGTTTAGACAGTGCGGTGTGAGGATTTTCACTAGATGACGCTTGGTTGCCCCCTTTTGATTTTGTTTCCTTTTTCTTCTTTTCCTTTTTCTCTTTCTGCTTCTTCTTCTTCTCAGTTACTTGATTTTTATCTTTATCGGTTTTATCAAGCGAATAGGAAGGAGGAGAGGGAGAATAAGATGAAGTAGAAGGTTGGGAGGAAACTCTAGTGTCATCTAGTTGCTGACTTGACTGTTCAGGAATTACGGGATTCTTAACGACAACGGTAGAGAAGAGCCAGAAAGGCAAACCAATTGTGAACCCTGGAAGTGACAATGTGGCCATATGGGGTGCACCAACATCTCCCCAAGAGGAGAAGGGACTAGGATTTCCTCCAAGGGGAAATCCTTGGTTGGTAGACTCCATTTTCTCAACCTAAAGGCCAATGAGGGAATTTGTGATGTTATTACAATTAAAATAAATTTTAGACACTTTGGCACAACTTGTTTTTTCAATTTTAACGAGTCAAGAAAAAACAAAAGATGACTTTATGTTCCTTTGATTTTTATTGAGCCTGAAGTGACAAGTGCTCAAAGGACCTTTTCTTTTAAGGAGTCTGAAAAGGAGCATGATGGAATTCTCTGGAGATCTAGGCAGAGGGGATTAGCAAACCAATCGCAAAACTACATAATACTTTTTACGGTACGGCAGTCAATCTTCCCAAATGTTGTGTTCAGTGCATTGCGATCGATAGGGTGGCAGACACGGCTTCCTAAGGATAAAGGATGCAGCGTTTGTGGTATCCAAAATATTATCGACAGTACATGGGAGCACAAGTCCCGTACTGGCACATTCCATCTTTAGGAGTGAGGACATCCCCAACCACAATGAAAACAATAGTTACCAGGTTTTACGACGCCGGAATACGTCTCTAGCCTAGACCTCTAGATGTTGTGCGGTAGGTTCCAAAGCGTTGTTAGATTCATTAAATTTATTTTAAGTTTATCTTGCTTAAAAATTTGCCTTTTAGGTTAATTTCGTGATGTGTATACAATTCCTAAAATGCAGTCTAATATGATAAAGGAACGTTTAATATTCTTTTGGCAATGAAAATCCTAGCTACTAAGGAAACAAAGTTAAGAATCTTTCAGCAAAGAGCACAGAGCACACGCTAAATGCACTGTCCTAAATCAAACCAGGAAATCTAAATGCAAATGCACATGCATGTATTTGTTTTCAGCCTTCTTAATGTATGAATGATGATAAGAAAGCTATGTGCAAATCTGAATTATTTTTCAAAGCAACAATACTCAACAAATTTCTTTTCAAAATGAAGTGAAGGTAAGAGAGACACTTTGCGATTTCGAAATGAAAATTTCTTTTCGAAACTTTAAAAACTATTAATTCAAATCATATGCAATAGTAACTATATAATTAACTATCAAGAACAATGGGATTATCTTTTAAATCTGAAAGCGACAGCTACGACACTTTCAGATCAAGAAAAGACAGTTCGAATATGCTACTTTTTTGCAAAAGAGAACTGAAAATGGTGCACAATACATAAAAACACTTACAGTTCTTTGCACTATGGAGGCAGAATAATGTAAGAGAAGGGGGGTTTCACAGAGATACATTGACCACAGACAGCAAAACTCCTAAATAGGACTGGAAACAGTGAGGAAAAAACCAAAGTCTGAAGGTAAAGTTAACCTTCCCTGACCATCACACCTCTCACACAGTGAATTCAGTATGCAACGCACCTACTGCACTCGGGAAGTGCGATGCATATAGACTGCCTTGAAGGCAGGGTGTGATGGTACTAGTGCGAGACTTTAAACGAGTTTTTACTCACAATTTGCAATTCAGTTCAGGGATTTAGGCCGAGTAAGTGATGTTCAGTATTTTTAAATCACAGGGGTAGATCTAAGGAGGTTACTAGAGCCACCACTTAGGGCATTTAGACTGTTTGCAGGTCGATTGTTTAATTCATAAACAAAACCCGGAGATAGACTAAAGCAGCATTGATCTACTTTGCATTTGAATAAAAAATGCAGTTCGAAGGCTAGATGGCTTGGCTTCAAGCTCCGTCTGTAAGTTTATAAAAGAACACTGGTTATGCTACCTTGAATATAGGCATTTTCACTGTATTCACCGGAGCAGGGAAGTCCCTAACCCTTGAATATAGGCATTTTCACTGTATTCACCATACTAAATATCGGAGGTGGAGCTGGAGGTGTGGCTGTAGGTGTATGAGGGGGAAGCGAATATGGGGTGGAGTGGATGGATGTGGAATTCCAGAAGTACCCTGATCTACTGTCTGCGCCGCACCTCTAGGCGTACTAGGGCTACTTCTTTCTTCTTCACTTTCAGACTCTCTTAATAAGGGACTATATTCACTTTCAACGAATTTGTCTAGATCTACTCTGAATCTCTTTCCACTTCACGTAGATCCAGTGTGACCCCTCTTAAATATTAAGGTAAATGCATAATCCCTATTTCACACAAAATCCTTTTAATCTAGGTTTTTAGTGATTTTAGGTACTTACCTCTTGAACCTTTGAAGAATCGTCATTCAGCTTCGCTATAAGACAACATATGTATCTATTGCAAATTCAATGATGAAACCACCCAAGATACTATCAATATAGTAATCAACAACCCTTGCAATATTATAATCAGATCCTTCAAGCCGTTTGACTATTTCTGGAGTCCACGTAATAGGATCGTCGTGTTTCCAAGTAGGTTCGTTATCCGCTAATTTAGACAGCCATCGTGTAATTCACAAGGAAATATTGAAAAGAAAAATTCATGTACTTATGTGTAGAGATACCTCTATAACCACTTTTCTTTAGACAAGCATGAATTCCAATTCTCTTGAGCTGCAAATTCGTGCAACTTCCGATCTATCCACTTCTCGATTTCCTTCTTAGTTGGTATCCACTTACACCACATCACACATCCCTTAGATAGATCTTGGTCCTGACAACTGAACCATTTGTTGGCTTGAGAGGGCTTGGACCGAGGTTCAGAGTTAGTTGCGCTAACCAACAAAACCCTACTCTACTGGCCTTTCTAGCAACAACCCTCTTAGCACAGGCTGGAGTCTCACCTGAGGCAGTATCAGGGGATGCTAGAACCAGGTTTCTACATCCAAAAGGCTATGTGATGTGGGGTTAGGTCGTTTCTTTATTTTCAGGCCTGATTTGTCCTTCGTGAACCCTTATCCATGAAATCCCTAAACTTAAAGTGATTTTCGATTAAACAGAGTTATGAACTTCGCGTAAACATTTACTCATGCATAAAATAATGTATAATAGTAGATCCAGATTGTCCCGGAGCACTTAAGACAAAATACAGATAAATGACATTCAATTGTTCATAAATATAAAAAATCACAAGTATATAAATTAGGCATAGAATTGCTTTAAATATTCTTTATCACTTCAGATCTTTCATATACAAACTTCCCAGACCCTGCGCACATAGCTGCAGGGGCCTGTGCACTCAGATGCGAACTTACCAAGGTCTCCACGCACTTAGTTATAGGAGAATTCCCCTTCGCCAAAAATGCAGAAAGATCGTACAGATTCACAACATATAAAAATACCATTCTACTTATTCCTTATCTCTTACACTTGCTAAGACACCCTTTTATATACTTTATTCCATTACAATACCATGGTCCAGAAAACCATGGGCGAGTCTCAAAAATATACAAAAACTAAGGGGCCTTGACCCTCCTAAAGCCCCTTGACTCCTATTGACCTACACTACTTATGCTCCTCTCCTTAAAATGCAGAGAATTTACAATATCTTATCAAAAATTGACCTAGGGGACATCGTCCCAACATGACCTAGTTTGGAAAATTAGGGTCTAAAACATTTTGGGAGCATTTTTATGCATGAAAAACATTTTTTTATGGGTAAAAAATTGTTTCTTTAGTGTTGCACCTTTTTTTTCCTATTCTACACATAAATACCTTTCCAACGGTGTAAGAATCGCCTCAATCAGAGTCCATATGCAAATTGTATGCCTCTTGGAAGTTGACCTTTCTATTTGGACCACCATAATTTGATAGGATTCCAAGTCAACCCCCATTATTTATGGAAATTGGGCTATCCAAGTGATCATGATGAAGGAGACTAGAAGTGTCCATAGTTTAACTCTAGTTAAGAGTTGAATTAGTCAAACAAAACCACTAGTTGGCTCTCAGGTTGTGTTATTACTAGGCCACTAGGAGGAAAAGGGGTTCCATTAATTTTGAGTGAATTTTGTTCCATAAATGAGAAGAGTATTGAAGAAGGATAGGGAGAGAGCACACATAGAGTATTTTGCATTGTATTATCCCATGGGCCACATGCCTTGTATTTATTCCAACATGACTTACAACTTTACCTTCTAGTTTCAAGAATTATTCATGAATTAGGATTGGATGAGGAGATAGGACAAATGCTCTGTTTTTCCTTCTTTTAACTTAGATTTTGAATAGTTTTAAGCTCTTGGTTCACCTTTAGGAAATTTAGATTTAGTTTCTCATAGTTCAAATTGTACATCATTAAGAATCAAAGAACAAAAACCCCCAAAACAATATAAAATACAAAACAACGAAGTAAGAAGGGTTAACTAGCACATACATTGCACTACACTTCATCAGCTTACAAGCCTCGGTTGATATTTTATGAAAAGAACTTTAGGACACTAAATTGACTAAACATTTTGGCACCGCTGCTAGGGAAGTGTAACTAGGTAACCTTATCTCTTACATTAAAAAAAAATGATATGCATAGAGAAAGAGACTCTAGGGGTAGATTTATAGCTAGGGACAGGAGTTCAGTTCCTACAACACCACCGACTCCACCAAGAACAAGAAGAGATACACCTCCACCTCAAGCTCATACTCCCAACCATAGAACTACTGAAATTTTAGGGGCAGAAATCCAATCAAAAGAATCTCCTACTTCATCTACCAAGGCAGTCCTAGAGGAAAAATCTTGGGTCTCCAACAATAGGAGTAGCATTTTTCACCTCCACAGGGGAGCACATTTTAGTTTAAGAATTAGGAATACCTGGTGAAAAAGAAGTATAACCTCTCTCCCATATCCCATTAATAGAAGAACCAGAGGAAGACAAAGTAACCTTGTAGGTTGAACCTTATACTGACTCTGAAGAAACTATAATGGCAGAAGAAGGAGAGGATGGAGAATTCACACTATTTGGAGGAGGGGGTAGAGGAAGAGGTAGAGGAAATAATGGATGAGGTAGAGGAAATAGGGAAATAGATAATTCTTTTAGATTCCCTATAGTGGATGAAGAAACAAATGCTATAATGAAAAATATCTCACCTTCTGCCCTCCCAAATTTCCATGGGTTAAAAAGTGAGGATCCTGAAACATTTTTATTTGACTTTGAAGTCATGTGCAGAACCTATGATTATCTAGAAGACTCTCAAAAAATTAAGTTGTTCCCTTCAACACTGAAAGGAGTTGCTTTAAAGTGGTTCATGGGGTAGTCACTCAGTCCATTAGAACATGGAAATACATGAAAAATGTGTTTTTCGATAGGTATTTAGATTATTGCATGCCTACCAATCACAAATATGAAGTGTTCAAAATGATGTAAAGAGAGGATGAAAATTTAGAGGATTTGATTGAGAGATTCAACTATAATTTGAAAAGAGCAAAGATGGACAATTTAGATGAAGATACTTTAAAAGCTCTTTTATTAAAAGCCATTAGAGATAAGTGGATAGATATCCTTAACATGATGGGGAAGGTAGATATCTCTCAACTCCCATTAAATGACATAGGAGAATTATGTGTTCATCTCTCAAGAGGGAAATCCAAAACTGGGAAAGGTCCAAGAGATCCTTCTCTTGTTAGAGTAAATAAATTTGCAACTGGATCAGTGAGTAGGGAAAAAATTGGTAATATGCTTGATGAATTCAAAACAGATATTCTAGGGAGTCTTAGTGAGAAAATAGACACCCTTAAGTTGCAAAAAAAGAAAAAAGCCGAGGTTGATGCTTTAGCTATTTTTTGTCCAAAATGCAGAAAAAAAAAAAGAAAAAAAGAAAAAAAGAAAAAAGAAAAAAAACATGCTCTAAGAGAATGCCCTTTGGATGCAAAATTTATATAGACTTGTATGATTTGCTCAGAGAGTCATGAGACCAAAGGTTGTCCTTCGATTCCAATTCTTAAGGCTATTTTTCGAGAAGAAACAATTCCAAATTCAGCAGAAACTCTTTGCTTTGTCTCTAGAAAACCTTGGCAGGGGCCACAAAATCAGGGATTTAACAATCAAATATATCTTCAGCCCCCACCAAATTGGAATTCTTGGTAGCAACCTTGGCCTCAACCTCATTCTCAACCTTGGCCTCAACCTCAATCTCTATCTCAATGTTGGGCACAAGGAGTACAAAATCCTTATGGTAGATTTTCTCAATATTATCAATATCCTCCATCATATCAGAATTATCCTCCCTCACACATTCTACAACAAAATCAACAGCCACAAATTCAAAATCAGAACCCTCAACTTTCATTACCATTTCCACAACAAAATCCACAACAAAACCAAAATCCTCAACTCTTACTGCCATTTGAGTAGATACCAAATCATCTACCTACCCAACCATTACCAAACCCTAACAATAAAAATCCCCATAATACTTACATGGTGGAAGGACAACAATTTGGAACTTATATGATCACTCCTCTAGATCTCAATGATGTTCAACTAAGATTTGGTAGGGTATTAGAAAAGGAAAGAACTTCTATAGTTGATCCAAACGGATCCTAGAACACTCTCTAAGTTTTCATGAACTCTTTAAAAACCATGCCAAAGATTCAAAGTCTTATAAAGATCAAGCTATCAGAGGGAATCCTCAGACAGTTGCAATGGCGATCAACACGGATCAACGAGGGCCGTCGATCTAGCGCGCAGAGCGACGAACCATGGTAATGCACATTGACACCAACCAGCAAATGTAAAGTCAAATTTAAGCAACGGAGGTAGTTTCCGATATGCGATTGGCTATAAGTCGCTAATCGCATATCGCAAGGCAAACCTCTCAGTGAAGAGAAGCCCCGAGCACCTGGACCCGAAATAATTATAAAACGCGGAAAATATTGTTTCGGTTCCGTCAGAGGTGGGTTTCCACAAAACCAGCATGATATTAGATGGCCTTCAAGTGGTAAGCAGTTTCAACCGAGTTCTGCCTGATGCCATACAATGATTGCTACGCATCTCGGGGAAGAGAGAGAGAACTGCTTACATTGGACGGGTAAACATCATGCTACTTAGTCGCCCGATATGAATGATGAACGTAGGATCTGGGGCCTCTAGATCAACGGTGGAGACACGTTCCGATGGATGACTGGATTTGACAAGATTACAAAGCAAGATCACATAGGATTTGAAGTTCGATATGGAAGATGTGTTGGCATAAGGTCGTGTTTCGTGGGCATTCTTGGAGTTAACGGAAAAAATGTTGTTTCAAATATGTCCAAGAGAACTGACACTCATCCATTACGAAATAGGTGGCCACCTCCCTATGAGGCGTTATACAATGATGGATTATGTAGGACAGAGGGATTCAAACAGACAGAGATAGAGGAACTGGGAAGGTGGGAAGCGGAAACAAACAGTCAGGAAGCAGATTGGCTTGAAAGCCACAAACTGATAGAGAGAGAAAAAAAGTGAAGAGTAGTAAGCAGTAGGCAGTAAGCCGAAAGTAGAGAAGAAGCCGAGTTGACCTACATAAGCAAAGGCATCATCGAGCCAGAGTTAGGATAGAGACAGAGAGAAAGTCAGTAAGGAGAGTTTGTGTACTCCAGAGACTTGGGGAATCCAAGTACAATATTACTGATTTGTATCTGTTGTGTGAGACTCAAGTTGAGCTCACTGTTGTAAAAACTCTGCTACAAGGACATAATAGAGAGGTCACCACTGAAGGCTGGACCAGGAGACGTAGCCTAGGAGTATTGGGTGAACTCCTTATTAAACTTGTTGCGTTTATATGTGTTACCTATTGTGTTTTCCTTAATTGATTCATTGCTTATGTATTTCGCAATCTTATCAATCTATTGCATAAAATAACATAGGCACATCCATGCACATGAGTCTGTAATACCTTATTGTTTGTCTTAGATCAATTTTAGATCAAGTGGTATCAGAGCTTTAGGTTGCTAAGGTTAGACAAACTTGTGTTGGAATGTTTGTGAATGATAACTAAATCAAAGCTTAAACTAGAAGGAGGAGAATTGGTTAAATTTAACCCAAAAATTGGCAGAGTCTATACTAGGAGGAAAATGTCAGAAGAGATTCCCTTGGAATCAGACCCTCAGTTCATGGATAGTTTTTTGACTATGAGAGCCATGGTAGAGGAAATGTATAGAGAATTTAATAAAGGTTGAAGTGAAGATTCTTCAACTTCCTAGCATAAAAAAGGAGTAGAAGAATATCTCCTCAATGACCATTCTAAAGGAAAAGGGAAAGAAGAAAAGCTTTCCACACCTCCTAATAGCCCTAAAAATAAAAATAAAACATCTTTGATTAAATTAGATGTTAAATTTGATTTGCCAATATATGATGGAGAGTTGAATGCAGAGAAACTGGATAACTGGATTAGAAAGATTGATGTGTATTGCAGGGTGCAGAGCATTGATTCAGATATAAGTAAGATTCAGCTGGCCAGTCTATGCCTTGGAGGAATTTCCTTGGAATGGTGGGAAGGCAGAACACAAGATGACATGAAAAAGCATGGTAAAATCCTTTCTATCTAGAGTGAATTGGTTTCTGCAATTAAAAAACAATTCTATCCACTAGCTGTTACACAAAAATATCGTCACCTTGATTATTTGCAGTCGGTGTAGGCCTATCATTACCTATACCAGCTTCCTAAGCAAGTCTTAAACCTCAGATCTTCAAAACAAGCTTGAGAAATAGGAGAAAGACATAAAAAAAGCAATGTAACTCTAGTTCCGCACTTTCTCTTACTTTTGCCTGCGGGCCCGCACCTTTTGTTCAAGTCATCTGCTTACTTATACGCTCTGTATGTAAAGGGGAGGGTGCGTACCCCTGTAAAAGTCAAAAGGTGCAATCTTTATCTTAAAAAACTCATCTTGGGTTAATTCTAGAGTTTTCTAGA